>CAMXCT020003813.1:457500-547455 GCA_947184155.2 Cladocopium goreaui
GAGACTTTCTCTTTTTTTTAAGTTGACAACATCAAAAAAGAAGCAATTCTGCGAGACTTCCTTCAAAAATGGAAAGTTGAGTGCAGAGCTGACGGCCTCGTACCAATGCGTTTTGTGATTTTTCGACTCCAACTGTCTAAACTACTGCGCCTGTCACGAAAAAGCGATACCGGGTCATACGAAGTGCTGCACCTGTCACGCAAAAAGATTTCAGCAAACCTGAAGATCTGAGGCTCCAAAATGCAACCGCTCTCAGGAAATCAGCGCCCGGACCTCCTAACAGCTCTGACGAACATGTCTCTTGTACTGCGCCTGCCACGGAAAATGCATCTTTGCAGATCGTCTTCAAATGTCCCACGCCTGCCATCGTTTTTTGACATGCTACAAAACCCTCACGTTTTGCTCACCTTGACACGGTGCACAATCCCTTGCGCCTGCCACGCGAAACGACATCTGAACGCCAAAAAGTGGTCCGAGCATGCGGTGCTTTTAAGATTTTTACTTCGAAATGTGCTTCAGGCCACAACGGCGTGCACTTTTTCAACATCTCAGCTTCCAAAAGTGGTCCGGACCTGGTGTGCTTTGTACATTTTGACTTCGAAATGTGCTTCGCGCCACAACGGCGTGCACTTTTTCATCATCGCAACTTCGAAAAGTGGTCCGAACCCGTCAGTTTTTTGCGCTTTTGACTTGGAAAAATGTGTTTCGCGCCACAACGGCGTGCAATTTTTCATCTCTCATCTGGCCAGCTGGCTCCGCACCGGCCGCTTTAGCGAGCCTACTTTTGGACCCTCCGAAGCCACAAATCATTGGAAAAACACAGTGTTTCGCGACTTTCCTACCTTTTCGCGCACCTGGATCTTCTTTCTTCTGAGACTTTCTCTTTCTTCTTCTCTTCTCTTCTCTGACTCTTCCCAGCTCTGCTTTTCATCTGTATTGTCGGAAGTTCGACTTCTAAACTTCCTTCAGTAAGTTATACCCCCATGATTTCGATCCATCCCGGGCCCGATTCAACGCCCCCACCTTGTCCCTTAACGCCAGCTGATCTTCACCTGCCAGGTGAAACGAGAGAAAGACTTCACCTGGAAATGATCAAAAATCTGGGTTGATGTTTATATGTTTATATAATAGATTTTCTTATGGAAAGTCTGGAAATTCTGATTCGAAACAAAATCATGCCTGGATTATCTCTAAATTTGGGCTGCTTTTGCAAAGAAAAGCCCCAGAAAGTGGATGGTTAAGCTGATTAATAGTGCAATGCTTTGCTTAGTCATAGATACTCCCACTGTGGTTGGAGAATCTCCCCTTTTCACACCTGTTGGGTCATAGCCCTATTTTTGTTTCTTGAATCACCGTGGTGGATGGCTTGGGTTGTCCCTGCCACAAAACTCATCACCAGGATCAATCCGTACCACCTGAGAAACCCCAGTTGAGTAGCAGATCCAACAACTATTGGGGGGCCAACTCTTGGGGCTACCCTCTGGTAATTTAACATAGCTATTGAAAATCACCATATATAGTGGATTTTCCCATTAAAAATGATGATTTTCCATAGTTTTCTGTTAGTTTACCAGAGGCTACTTTTCACCGAAAAATCGGTGATCAAACATGGCATGGAACCTGGAACCTCCTCCCCGGCTCAATGGATTTCCGGGCCATGTTGGGACCCATGACACCGGGCTTGGTGGGAAGATACTGGCTTCCTAAGCTCCAAGTTTGACCCGTGATATTCCATAGATCTATCCCAGTCATTGATATACCCATTTATATACCTATAGATATGTGTATATGTATAATATAGTGTATATAGAGATTTTATATTTTATATATATATACCAGATATCTATCCCATATATCATTCATATGCCCTTAAGTATCCCATGATACCCATTTGGCAATGCCAAGGAGGAATTTCCCCAATGCCTGACGAAGCGGTCTCCTGGGAATTGGGGGTTTCCAGAAAAAAAACGGGTACCAAAAAATAGCTGCATGATTTGTAATGGAAAATCCCTATCTATAAATGGATGAGAACTAGGGATACCCCTATGACTTAGGAAACCCCCATTTCCAGGTGCGAAAAAAAGAACTATCCGATCTTTTCAGAAATGCTAAGCACCACATGCCATTCCAACAATGCCACGTGCTGATACGAAGAGGTGGGTCAAAGTGTCGTACAGTGGCCTCATGTTGACCTGTGGAACCAAAAGTTGAGAGGAAAGTTGAACAGTAAAAGTAGGGACTTGACTGAGACCAACAAAATGTGGATATGAATGATATATGAAGCACATCTTTGGGGAGACTAATCCCTTATTTGGATGACTGAAACTGGGGGTTTTATGTCTACATGGGGACCCCCCAAATGGCTATTTGATGCCGGGTTTTTTTGATGTCCAATGGATTTGGGTATTTGGGTCGGTTCCCTGACAGCCCATCGCATGCCGGTGATGTCGTTCCGACCCAATTCGTCGGCTTTGGTCAAGTTGGAATCGATGCTATGCCAAAATAAACAGTCAGAAACAGTACAACAAAAGTCATAGAAAGTGGTGTGAGCATCATATGACGGCGACTACTGGAGTTTAGAGTAATAAACAGTTACCCTCTGGTAAACTAACATAGCCATGGAAAATCACTATTTTTAATGGGTAAATCCCCTATAAATGGCCATGTTCAATAGCCACAGGTTATCTGGTGGAACCGCGTTGCGGCTCCACTGGTCGAGAGCGGCTCGGAAAGCGACCTCCAGTGCTCGAGTTATAGGGACTTTCGGTGTTTGGAGCGTTTTTGGGGACTTTCGGATGGAAAGATTGGGAATTTTGCCAAGCAAAATGGTGATTTTCCTAGTGACTTCATGAGATTCCACCAGTTTCAGGGGGGGTTATTCAAGCAACAAACCGCACTTGGGGATTTCACCATTAGGATCTCCCCAAAAGATGATCCCAACCGCATATGGAAGACAACCCATGAAAATCGGTTGTAAGCAGAAACGACATGTACACAGAATCTGTGAAGATTGCAAATATATGCAAGTATGACCATCACAAATCATGCATGGCAAATAAAATGTGCTGAGTGTCTTCGAAAATCGTCAAATATTCGCAGTACTCTGCTGGTCTTTCTTGGGGGGCGATGCCTGAAATGATGAGAGTAATGAGTTAAACCAGATAATACACCATTCCCAATTGGGGTTAAATATCGGGTATACCTGAACACCGCAGTACAGCCCTATTTGAAACTAAAATGACCCCGAAATGGTTGGCTACTGGGATGGTTTGTTGGTTTTACCACATGATTTCTCAGATTTTTGTTTATATATATATATATATTGTGTATATATATATATTGTATATATATATATTGTATATATATATATTATATATATATATTGTGTATATATATATAATTATATTATATATATATATATATATCTTATATAACGAATGATATCCTATACTAAATTCCGTGATCTTATCAAAAACGCCACTCTCTTGAGTGGGTGAACTCACCGCTTTCGTTAAGCCCTGATGCAACGAATCATCATGAAAAATCACATGAAGCCCATGATATTCCCATGAAAAATCTGGGCAAATTATCATATTTCACCGGAATCTTGCGGCCATTTTGGGATGATTGCCCGTAAGCATGATGCCAATGACGGAGAACAGTGAGGTCGAAAACTCATTTACTCAGATCAAAAACACCATTCTGTCACCATTGCCTTGGAAACTACCACCTTCGCTGGTGATGCGAACCTCCCGTTGATGTCGTTGACGTCTCCGACTGACGCAGCTTCCTGGGGATGACGGGATGACCAAGCGGCTTACGAAAACAAAAAAAGAACTGTGGATGAAGAAAGTACAAAATAACATGGTAAAGATCTGGTAATATATTCAAGTCTGTGGATAAATGTGGATAATATATTCAAGCATGTTGGTAAAGCGGAGAAATTCAAGTGTGTGGATGAAATATGATGGTACTACAGTATATAATAATATAATGAGTCTTAAACTATATTGTGATTAATACATTTAAAATCATAAAATCGTCCTCAAAGAAAAAGAATATGTACTGAGACAATTTAAGTCATATAAGAGAACCAAGAGAAAAGAAGATCCAAAGTGGAAAACCATATACTTAAAATCATATATGTGGTATATAAGTTATACATATATATTAGAAAAATTGAGATTCGAAAAAAATGCAGATCCAACAAGTTGTTGTCACAATATACCTGGCACCCGCTTTCATCCCCGCAGAGCAACCTGATGGTTCTTGTCTAAATCGCTGCCCTACAAAGCAGTGAAACGGGTTTGTTCTGAGGGGTAAGGGGGTCAGGTGTCGTTGCTATTATTCTAGAGCGGTTTCTGTTTGATATTTTCAAGAACCCAGTATGACAGCTAATGATATTGTCCAACCAAACAAAGCTGAAACTGCTACAGTACCAACCGAACGCAACTAAGAGAAATAGGGATGTCATACACACGCATACAAACTTTGCGCGCCACATATCCAATACATAATCACATAATCACATAATGTATATTTTGATTTTAATACATCTATGTCATGAAGCATCACAACAGGGATATCACCACAAGATTCAACCAGAATGAGTCATGTTCCTTGTTCCCCGGATATCCAAACTGGCAACCGTTGTTCCCCCTGGTGCTTTGTGGCTAAGGTGCCCTGACTTCCAAGGTACCCAATGATCCGCCAGGGCAACGGATTTCTTCAGTGAACTAATCATGGGAATCATGAGGTCAACAGTCATGGGGCAGTCATGGAGCGTATGTACTCACACCTGGGCTCTTGGATATTGGATTATTTGGATTCCTTGAGGGTCGAGCATTGCCATCCCCTCATCCCCTCATCCCCAGAACCGAACCAGCTGAAAAATCCGAAAAAAAAATGATCCCCAAGAGGGGTCGATCCCCAAGAGATCTCCAGAATCCCAAAAGTGTTGGCCCAACATCCCATGGCTAATCATCACAGAAGGCTAACCCCTCCCCCCCCCTAGCCCCCCCCCCTATAGTAGGCCTTAATTAAGACCAAATTAAGGGTTGAGTGGCTTTCCCCAATTGTTGGTTCCAAGTGCTTAATTTGGCCTTAATTCTTTGATGGGATTACTGAATTGGCTTTCAAGGGTCTTTCCTACATTCATAGAATTTTGTCTTGGGTCAAAATAGTAAACATGTGTACAAACAAAGACCCAAGTGAATTTTTGAACAAACAGAGGAAAGCACCAAATCAAATTAAAATGTTAACCAAAAAAAAGGAAATTGAACGTTTCCAAGTTACGAATAGAGAACTGCGCTGAAGCGAACAAGCAACTATTTTGACTGTCACGCTTCAACATTCAAAACCCACAGAGAAAACGCAAGTTTCCAGATTAGACCCAATTAAACCCAACGAACAAAAACAACAAGGAAAAATCAAATTTTCCAAATCAAGACTAAATTAAGGGCAAATTAAGCTTCAAATGGTGGCAAAACACAGGGAAAATCAAAATTTCAAAATTAAGACCAAATTAAGGCCTAATCAAGGCCCAATTAAGGCCCGATTAAGGCCTAATTAAGGTTCAAATGGTGGAAAACACATGGAAAACACAATTTTCCAAATTAAGACCAAATTAAAGCCTAATTAAGGCCTAATTAAGGCCCAATTAAGGCCTAATTAAGGCCTAATTAAGGTTCAAATGGTGGAAAACACAGGGAAAACACAATGTTCCTAATTAAGGCCAAATTAAGGCCTAATTAAGGCCCAATTAAGGCCTAATTAAGGCTCAAATGGTGGAAAACACAGGGAAAACACAATTTTCCAAATTAAGACCAAATTAAGGCCCAATTAAGATTCAAATGGTGGAAAAAACCATGGGAAATCCAATTTTCCATATTAAGACCAAATTCAGGATCAAATGGTGGAAAAGCACAAGCACATTTTAAATTTCTGAAATACATATACAATGCGAAGGACCTAAGTAAGCGTAATTCCAATCAATTTGACATGATAGACATTGGAAATACGCCGCCTGGATTGCACACCAAATGAGGAAATATATTTCCACCAAACTTACACCCATCCAGGTCATGAAATGCATCCAAAGACCGGACTACATTGGGAGAAGTGGACCAAATAGGACCAAATTAAGGATTTTCATCCAAAGAATTTGGAATACACTGGAGAAATTGAATAAACATGAAACGGCAAATGTCACCAAAATTAAGACTGAATTAAGCTAATTTGACCTTAACTAGGCTTTTTTTATTTTTTCACCTAATTAAGGCGTTATTAAGGCCTTATTAAGGCCTTATTAAGGCCCTAATTTGGTAATTTGGTTTTCTGGGAAGGGGGGGGTTAGCTCTCTATGAAATCATCATTTTCCCTCTTGAAATTAATTATGGCTAAATCCCCAATTTTAAGATACCCAAAAATCATATTTGATCCCCATGAAAGTCCATTAAATTCCACTAATTTCCACTAGAATCCATTAGCATCCGCTTTATATCCCCATTAAAAAAAAAAACATTTAGAACCCCATAAAAAGTTGAAAACATCTCCATAGACATGTCGCCACGTCCCAGTGGCACTCGCTGATTCAAGGCCGCAAACCACGGACGGGGCGCGGACTCGATCTGGAATGATTGGGGAAAATCGGGAGAATCGACATGGATATGTTTTCCACGGTTTGGGCGGTTTCCTCGAATCTTTCCCGTCGTCCAAGTCTGGGAAAAATGAAAAAGTATAGTTATGTCTATCTATTTGAATGTATTTGACTAGGATTTTTACTGTTTGATCTTTTTGGGGGTCGCTATATGCACTGTACATCCTCATGATTCTACCATATTCTACATTACCTTGGAATGAAGGGATGAGTTGGCCACCGGACAAAAACAGGATGATCCTGGAATTGTTTTGCTAAATCACTCTTGTCGTTTGACTCTTCAAGCTTCTGGATTGGTGGTTTAAGAAGTTTATGGAATGATTGATGATTGTGGATCGAACATGATTATTGGTTTATGATTTATGATGTTTATGGTAAAGCAGGAGGATCTCCAATTTGCAGCTCTTATTCGGCAGAAACCACCCAGGGTACCTGATGGTACCAGTACCCCAGTGCCTCCACGCCCACGGCTGCCATGGTAGAGGTTTCCAACGTGATGCTCCCCGGTGAAGATATCCGGATAGGAAGAGGTTTCGGGCCCCCGGAAAGGTTAAATCAACCTTCGCCAAGTAGTGGTTTAGATTCCATGTCGCTATGTTTTGGATGGGTGAGTACTTGGAAATATATGAAATGATGAAACAGTTTGTGGTATGTGCTGCGCCCTTCGAGGTCCTCAGACGGGCATGTGAAGCTCACCTGTCAGATTCAATGAAGCAAACCGATGCGTTCAAAGAGACGGGTACGGTATGGATTAAATTCGAGACCAAAAGGGACAGAAATGAACTGGTCGGTTTCATCCATGTTCACAGTTTGGAAACATGGAACCTGCAGCAATTTTTACATGTTGAAAGCATCATGTGAGGTCATCTGGGCATGTGAAAATGCCCATGCCCAAGCACTTCCCGAAGATGCGCCGAAGAATAATCAATTATATAATCAATCTAGAATCAGTTCCCCAAATAGGTGGAAGATGGATGTTCAGTTTCGACCTTTTCCCCCTTGATATGCTTTGACAGGCTTTAGCTTACCCTCTCTGCGCCACAACAATCACTCTTTTTTGGTTCCCAAATGTGTTGCGCTTCATTGTTTCCACTTGCATTTGCTCAAAGTGGGCATCGCCATCAGCACATCTTCAGGTCCCACAGCCCTTGATTTGCTGGGGAGCAAATCACCACGGACTTCAGACCGTGGCTCCTCGTCTTTTTCGGTGCTACTTCAGGTGACGTGCTGTGGTGCCGTGGTTCCGGGCTTTCAACCCCTGCTTCGCCACCAGGCGACACAAGAGTCTTTGGGAACGGCGGGCACAGTAGCAGACTCCACCTTGACGAGCTTCAATTCGCTTCGGCGATGGGAGCATCCGATGCAAGAGACCGATGCTTCGTTGGCAGCGAAAGGCCGACGGGCTTGAAAGAAACTGAAAGAAGTGATAGCAGTTTCATGGCAGCCATAGCAATTCAAATCCATCGATACAAGATGAAGTAATGGCACTCATACGCAGAAAAATGGAAGAATTGACAATTTTTGCATGGCCATTGTCAAGCTTTGGACACACTTCAGGTTGCCTGTTAACTGTGCATCGCGTTGTTTCCAATCTCATGCACTTCCACAAAACAACCCTGAGAAACCAGCTCATTCCTGCGCTGAACAGGAGCTCCGAGAGCAAAGTTTGTAGCAGTGCACCATCCACTGCTGCGCCCTGATGTTTCAGCAAATTTCCTGGCTTCATGAACCCCAAGTCACGACAATTTAAAACACCCAAAACCTTCCAGCACTGCCGACTTCTGCGTCACAACCGGTAGGTTGCCAAAGGAGATTTGGACTTGCCATGGCCACAAAAGTACTTACACACTGAAAGGTGGTTCCAAGCCATTAGGTCGTGGCTACTTTTAGCATCTGGCTTTTTTCAAAAACGCAAACGTGACGTTCAACAGCGAGGCATCTGTGTCACTTGCCTACGACGTTGCTTAATCAACTCGAGGCCAGCGAATGACGAATCAATGAACTCCACGCAATCCATGTGTTTGACTCATTCGCAAGAGGATAGATTCCACAAAAAATGGTCGAATTTGGGATGCTGCGAGGTCATGATGGAAAGGTGTTTTCTTCTGTTGAAAGAAAACTGGACCCTGCGACCTTGGGGATTCAAATGGCCCACTGAGGGTGGTCAAGTCTCCCAAAACGTCAGAAAAGATTGTGATTTTTGGGCATTCTAAGGTTTGAGAAGAGTTGCTCATGACGTTCCTTGTTCAACTCTGGGCCAAACAGCAAAATGAGCCCTACACAATCCACTTGTTTGAATCATGGATTCAAGGATACTCTAATCAAGTTAGTTACTAAGATGATAGAGTGAATCTACTGGAGCCATGAAGGAAATGCCTTCTGCTTCTGGCCCACGGTCTCCCACATGCTCAGCATGCGGTACCAAAATCCAGTGCCCCAATGCTGGAAGAATCTGGAGAAACCTCTTCTAGACACTGCAGGATTGGACAAAAGGGTCTACGGTTCATGAGAGCTTAGGAGGCCTGGAAAGGCCACCAAAGTCATTTGAAAGAAAGCTGGAACCCCTGACCGTTGGAAATGGTGCCAAACCTAAACGGCCCACCAAGTGTGTTGATTGATCCTAGAATAAGGTTACCACCATAGATCTTACTCAATTTAAGATTTGCGAAAAGGTCGAAGACCAAATCAAGAAATTTGGAAGGAACAAGCGACTTGATGTGTTCTTTTTGGCCCTATAGTTTATGACGGACGATTTGCACATCAGCATCAGCATCCCTCAAAGTTTTGACCTGACTCGGCCCTTTGCAAGCATAGTTTAGCTCCGTTCAGGTACGAACATCAAAGTCGAACATCTCCTCTCAGTTCCTACCTGCTACAAAATCCGTTGACCCATGGCTGAATTTGGCAAACTTGAAACTGATCTTACACCGAAAGACCCTTTCCGATCTGCGCCACATGCCAAGGACGTTGCTTGTTACATGTTCAACTCTGGGCCAACCACTAAATGAGCTTAAATGAGCCCCCTGCAATCCACTTGTTTGAGCCATTGATTCAAGGATAAATTAGATTCAACAAAAATGGGGGATTTGGGATGCTGCGCACAAAATATAAAGGGTACAAGCATGAACGGAAGGTTTCCGGATGCTTACAAAATTTTGACCATGTCACTACGGTTCATGAAAGCTTAGGAGGCCTGGAGCACATGGAAAGGCCACCAAGGTCATTGGAAAGAAAACTGGACCCTGGTCAAGCCTCCCAAAACGTCAGAAAAGATTGTGATTTTTGGGCATTCTAAGGTTTGAGAAGAGTTGCTCATGACGTTCCTTGTTCAACTCTGGGCCAAACAGCAAAATGAGCCCTACACAATCCACTTGTTTGAATCATGGATTCAAGGATACTCTAATCAAGTTAGTTACTAAGATGATAGAGTGAATCTACTGGAGCCATGAAGGAAATGCCTTCTGCTTCTGGCCCACGGTCTCCCACATGCTCAGCATGCGGTACCAAAATCGAGTGCCCCAATGCTGGAAGAATCTGGAGAAACCTCTTCTAGACACTGCAGGATTGGACAAAAGGGTCTACGGTTCATGAGAGCTTAGGAGGCCTGGAAAGGCCACCAAAGTCATATGAAAGAAAGCTGGAACCCCTGTTCGCTGGAAATGGTGCCGAACCCAAACGGCCCACCAAGTGTGTTGATTGATCCTAGAATAAGGTTACCACCATAGATCTTACTCAATTTAAGATTTGCGAAAAGGTCGAAGACCAAATCAAGAAATTTGGAAGGAACAAGCGACTTGATGTGTTCTTTTTGGCCCTATAGCTTATGACGGACGATTTGCACATCAGCATCAGCAGCATCCCTCAAAGTTTTGACCTGACTCGGCCCTTTGCAAGCATAGTTTGGCTCCGTTCAGGTACGAACATCAAAGTCGAACATCTCCTCTCAGTTCCTACCTGCTACAAAATCCGTTGACCAATGGCTGAATTTGGCAAACTTGAACCTGATCTTACACCGAAAGACCCTTTCCGATCTGCGCCACATGCCAAGGACGTTGCTTGTTCAACTCTGGGCCGACCACTAAATGAGCTTAAATGAGCCCCCTGCAATCCACTTGTTTGAGCCATTGATTCAAGGATAGATTGGATTCAACAAAAATGAGGGATTTGGGATGCTGCGCACGAGGTTTGATTCGGGAATGCTTTGGATCCTGAGCACAAGACATGAAGGGAAAAAACATGAACGGAAGGTTTCCGGATGCTTACAAAATTTTGACCATGTTACTAGGGTTCATCTAAGGTTTGAGAAGAGTTGCTCATGACGTTCCTTGTTCAACTCTGGGCCAAACAGCAAAATGAGCCCTACACAATCCACTTGTTTGAATCATGGATTCAAGGATACTCTAATCAAGTTAGTTACTAAGATGATAGAGTGAATCTACTGGAGCCATGAAGGAAATGCCTTCTGCTTCTGGCCCACGGTCTCCCACATGCTCAGCATGCGGTACCAAAATCGAGTGCCCCAATGCTGGAAGAATCTGGAGAAACCTCTTCTAGACACTGCAGGATTGGACAAAAGGGTCTACGGTTCATGAGAGCTTAGGAGGCCTGGAAAGGCCACCAAAGTCATTTGAAAGAAAGCTGGAACCCCTGACCGCTGGAAATGGTGCCAAACCTAAACGGCCCACCAAGTGTGTTGATTGATCCTAGAATGAGGTTACCACCATAGATCTTACTCAATTTAAGATTTGCGAAAAGGTCGAAGACCAAATCAAGAAATTTCGAAGGAACAAGCGACTTGATGTGTTCTTTTTGGCCCTATAGCTTATGACGGACGATTTGCACATCAGCATCAGCATCCTTCAAAGTTTTGACCTGACTCGGCCCTTTGCAAGCATAGTTTGGCTCCGTTCAGGTACGAACATCAAAGTCGAACATCTCCTCTCAGTTCCTACCTGCTACAAAATCCGTTGACCAATGGCTGAACTTGGCAAACTTGAACCTGATCTTACACCGAAAGACCCTTTCCGATCTGCGCCACATGCCAAGGACGTTGCTTGTTCAACTCTGGGCCAACCACTAAATGAGCTTAAATGAGCCCCCTGCAATCCACTTGTTTGAGTCATTGATTCAAGGATAAATTAGATTCAACAAAAACGAGGGATTTGGGATGCTGCGCACAAAATATAAAGGGTACAAGCATGAACGGAAGGTTTCCAGATGCTTACAAAATTTTGACCATGTCACTACGGTTCATGAAAGCTTAGGAGGCCTGGAGCACATGGAAAGGCCACCAATGTCATTTGAAAGAAAACTGGACCCTGCGACCTTGGGGATTCAATGGCCCACTGGGAGTGGTCAGGGCTCGTGTATCAAAGAACTTGATTGGATGTCTGCTATATCTGCCATATCTTCTATGCTCCTGCCTCACAGCCTGTCGGTATTGAAACCTGAGTCCATGGCATTTCTTGAGTCTCCTGACAGACTGGGCATGCAAATGATCACGCTCTCAAGTTTGGCAAACGGGCCTTTCATTGACTTCAGGGGCACTTGAGGGATTGGTTGAGGGATTGGTTTAAAGTTTAAAGAAAACTGCTACCTTTTCATGGTAAAGATTATTCCCAACAGTGACTCTTGGGTTTCAATCTCTGGGTCTGGGAGTTATCTTTCTCCAAGTGCAGTAGCTTAGAGCCCACCATGCGTGAGAGTGTCAAACACATGTTGAAACCACCGCAGTCTTTCAGATTAGACCTGCTGGGAAATCTTATGTAATGCATCTTGTTCAAAAGGCGATGGAAACTGCCGCATCTGATTCTTTGATTCTGAGCAATGGACTTCCTCGTCTGCTCGGAATCCCAATGCATAAAGTGGTGACAAGCAGTCTGACTGTAGGAGACCAGGATTGAGAAGATTTGCTCATGACGTTCCTTGTTCAACTCTGGGCCAACCACTAAATGAGCTTAAATGAGCCCCCTGCAATCCACTTGTTTGAGTCATTGATTCAAGGATAGATTAGATACAACAAAATGAGGGATTTGGGATGCTGCGCACGAGCTTTGATTCGGGAATGCTTTGGATCCTGAGTACAAGACATGAAGCGGAAAAGCATGAACGAAAAGTTCGCACATGCTGACGGATTTTGACCATATTACTACGCTTCATCAAAGCTTAGGAGGCCTGGAGCACATGGAAAGGCCACCAAAGTCATTTGAAAGAAAGCTGGAACCCCTGACCGCTGGAAATGGTGCCAAACCTAAACGGCCCACCAAGTGTGTTGATTGATCCTAGAATGAGGTTACCACCATAGATCTTACTCAATTTAAGATTTGCGAAAAGGTCGAAGACCAAATCAAGAAATTTCGAAGGAACAAGCGACTTGATGTGTTCTTTTTGGCCCTATAGCTTATGACGGACGATTTGCACATCAGCATCAGCAGCATCCCTCAAAGTTTTGACCTGACCCGGCCCTTTGCAAGCATAGTTTGGCTCCGTTCAGGTACGAACATCAAAGTCGAACATCTCCTCTCAGTTCCTACCTGCTACAAAATCCGTTGACCAATGGCTGAATTTGGCAAACTTGAACCTGATCTTACACCGAAAGACCCTTTCCGATCTGCGCCACATGCCAAGGACGTTGCTTGCTCAACTCTGGGCCAACCACTAAATGAGCTTAAATGAGCCCCCTGCAATCCACTTGTTTGAGTCATTGATTCAAGGATAAATTAGATTCAACAAAAATGGGGGATTTGGGATGCTGCGCACAAAATATAAAGGGTACAAGCATGAACGGAAGGTTTCCGGATGCTTACAAAATTTTGACCATGTTACTACGGTTCATGAAAGCTCAGGAGGCCTGGAGCACATGGAAAGGCCACCAAGGTCATTTGAAAGAAAACTGGACCCTGCGACCTTGGGGATTCAATGGCCCACTTGGAGTGGTCAGTGCTCGTGTATCAAAGAACTTGATTCGATGTCTGCTATATCTGCCATATCTTCTATGCTCCTGCCTCACAGCCTGTCGGTATTTGTCAAGCAAATGTTGAAACCACCGCAGTCTTTCAGATTAGACCTGCTGGGAAATCTTATGTAATGCATCTTGTTCAAAAGGCGATGGAAACTGCCGCATCTGATTCTTTGATTCTGAGCAATGGACTTCCTCATCTGCTCGGAATCCCAATGCATAAAGTGGTGACAAGCAGTCTGAGTGTAGGAGACCAGGATTAGAAAGGCCACCAAGGTCATTTGAAAGAAAACTGGACCCTGCGACCTTGGGGATTCAAATGGCCCACTGGGAGTGGTCAAGTCTCCCAAAACGTCAGAAAAGATTGTGATTTTTGGGCATTCTAAGGTTTGAGAAGAGTTGCTCATGACGTTCCTTGTTCAACTTTGGGCCAAACAGCAAAATGAGCCCTACACAATCCACTTGTTTGAATCATGGATTCAAGGATACTCTAATCAAGTTACAAAGATGATAGAGTGAATCTACTGGAGCCATGAAGGAAAAGCCCTCTGCTTCTGGTCAATGGTCTCCCACATGCTCAGCATGCGGCGCAAAAAATCCAGCGCCCGAATGCTGGAAGAATCTGGAGAAACCTCTTCTAGACACTGCAGGATTGGACAAAAGGGTCTACGGTTCATGAGAGCTTAGGAGGCCTGAAAGGCCACCAAAGTCATTTGAAAGAAAGCTGGAACCCCTGACCGTTGGAAATGGTGCCGAACCTAAACGGCCCACCAAGTGTGTTGATTGATCCTAGAATGAGGTTACCACCATAGATCTTACTCAATTTAAGATTTGCGAAAAGGTCGAAGACCAAATCAAGAAATTTCGAAGGAACAAGCGACTTGATGTGTTCTTTTGGCCCTATAGCTTATGACGGACAATTTGCACATCAGCATCAGCAGCATCCCTCAAAGTTTTGACCTGACTCGGCCCTTTGCAAGCATAGTTTGGCTCCGTTCAGGTGCGAACATCAAAGTCGAACATCTCCTCTCAGTTCCTACCTGCTACAAAATCCGTTGACCAATGGCTGAACTTGGTAAACTTGGACCTGAGCTTCCCTTTCCGATCTGCGCCACATGCCAAGGACGTTGCTTGTTCAACTCTGGGCCAACCACTAAATGAGCTTAAATGAGCCCCCTGCAATCCACTTGTTTGAGTCATTGATTCAAGGATAGATTGGATTCAACAAAAATGAGGGATTTGGGATGCTGCGCACGCGGGAATGCTTTGGATCCTGAGCGCAAGACATGAAGGGAAAAAACATTAACGAAAGATTCGCACATGCTTACGAATTTTAACCATATTACTACGCTTCATCAAAGCTTAGGAGGCCTGGAGCACATGGAAAGGCCACCAAGGTCATTTGGAAGAAAACTGGACCCTGCGACCTTGGGGATTCAATGGCCCACTGGGAGTGGTCAGGGCTCGTGTATCAAAGAACTTCATTCGATGTCTGCTGTATCTGCCATATCTTCTATGCTCCTGCCTCACAGCCTGTCGGTATTGAAACCTGAGTCCATGGCATTTCTTGAGTCCTCTGACAGACTGGGCATGCAAATGAGTCGGCTGCGTGCGTTTGATTGGTTTTGTTCCATGCAAGTTTGAATCCCTGTACATAAGCCGCAACACGTGGACCTGTCTCTGTCTTCACTGGCACCATGTGAGCGGTGTTCACAAAAACACTTGATCAACTGGTTAACCTATATATTGCTTTCACACAGCTTTCGCGGTGCTTTCGCGACCACAGTTTTCGCTTTCGCGGGGACATCTTTGTTGTTATTTACTTTCGCGGAGGCTTTCGCAGTGAACATGTTGTGTGGGGGAGTGTACTTTCGCGGCGCTTTCGCGGCGCATGTCTTCTGAGGCTCTTTCGCGGAGCTCTTTCGCGAGCTTTCGCGCCCAGCTATTTTCCTTTCGCGGAGACACCATAGGTTAACTCCTTGATAAATTTGTTTGGCATGTTTGAAGGCTGCTCATGTCGGTTGCAGGTCGACTGCTACATTGTCATCAACGTTCAAAGCACGTTCATGGGAGGAGCGGGTTTAGCTCTACATCATACGTCTGCCATCCGAAGCCTGGGAGCATGTCTGGTGCCGAAGCAAATTTCTGAGCATCTAGACTCATTGCCGATTTGCAGGCGACTGACAATGATTTGAGTCAGAGAAGCGGATCTGAGCCTAGAATCTTCTGCTACCAACCGAGCAGCTCATTGGCATGCTCTGCATTGAGGCTACTTTAGGCAATCATCACACTTCGGCGCTTTGATAACAGGTTTGAAAGCACTCTGTGAGCCGAAACACGCAGTGGGTGCCTTTAATGATGGCGGCAGATCTCGAAGCACTCAAACTCCAAGAAGACATCCTGGAAAAGTTTTCATCAGGGAAAGCCGGGAAAGCACGCGCAAAAGAAGTGCCCCGGCATTGCCTAGCATGGTTTTGTTTCGAACTTGACATGATGAAACAGTCAACACATGGTGCCTAAAGTCCATGTTAGATACTTGGTATGACTGGCATCTGGGGTCCAGCCTCATTATGCCATCAGTGAATATGATGTCCACAGATGTCCCCTGTCGGTATGCCAAGGCATCGAGAACATGTTCGGTACGATAAAACGTGTGCCAGGAATGAAACTTCAGACCTCGGACCACGAAGATACCTAACATGTTATAAATAACCACAGTAAGTATAGATATATCTCCCATAAACCATAGTTATTGGAGTTATGTTCGCCAACTTAGCTAACGAACTGGGGCACCACCTTGTGTCTGTCTTGCCAGGAAACATGTGGGTCAAAGGAGGTCACAAATTCTGCGTGTGTGTGTGTGTGTTGCTGGCAAACACAGAAAACATCCAATTTGACCAACTTGATGTTTGAGCATAACCTTATAATCACCTTTGATATTCTGGGATTGATATGGATTCATAAGCTATCATAAGTTTCACACACTCCGGATTTGAGACACATCAACCAGACATGGTTCATGCCCTCAGCGGAAAGTCCCTTTTACGGCTTGAAATCCTGCCGAGAACTCCGGTGCTGTCGGGAGCTTTGCCAATACCTCAGCTCCACAAGAACACGACCCCTCAAGGTCCCGCTGACCCCATCATAAACTCCGGAATTGCTTTGCTAAATCACTCTTGTCGTTTGACTCTTCAAGCTTCTGGATTGGTGGTTTGATAAGTTTATGAAATGATTGATGATTGTGGATCGAACATGATTATTGGTTTATGATTTTTGATGTTTATGGTAAAGCAGGATGATCTCCAATTTGCAGCTCTTATTCAGCAGAAACCACCCAGGTTACCTGATGGTACCGGTGTCCCAGCCATGCCTCCACGCCCACGGCTGCCATGGTAGGAAGAGGTTTCAGCCCGGAAAGGTTGGATCAACATGCAAGGCCAAGTGGTGGTTTGCTGCGTCCATGTTGCTATATGAAGTGATGAACCGGTTTGTGGTATGTTTGCTGCGCCCTTCGAGGTCAGACGGGTCACATGTGTTTTTGTTGACACCTTCACAGCACTAGGTATGGATGTTGATATCTGGCATAGAATGTGAGGCTCACCTGTCAGATTCAAAGAGCCAAAACGATGCGTTGGATTAAATTTGAGACCAAAAGGGGCACAACTTGGTCGGTTTCATCCATGTTCACTACTAATCATCCTATTTTGGGGCAACCCTGTCTCCACAGTGGATGAAACAAGGACATTTTGGAAACATGGAACGTGCATCAATTTGCACATGTTGTAAGCATCATGTGGGCAGCGGGCAGGGGTAAAAATGCCTAAGCACTTCCCGAAGATGCACTGAAGAATAAAATAGTAGTCAATTCATCCCCCTTGCAATTCGGGTTCCCAGGCTAACCCCTGAATCTTTAAGGGACCACTGGTAGCCTCTTAAAGAATGCGAACCAGAGCAAATTTCAGCCTTAAAGAATCTAACCCCAATGAACCAAGATTGCACACAGTAGCCACACATGTCCCATTAAAGGATTGGAGACCCAAGTTGCACACGAAGGGGTGCCCCTTTAAAGGATTGGATGCCCAAGTTGCAGTCGAATGGACGACGGCGCAGTCAAGCATCATCAATAAGATGCGCATGCAATCATATGAGAACATATAAACTTATTTATTTGTGTCCATATTAGGATTATTAGAATTTATTAGGCATCTTTAGGCGAATTTTGAAAGCACATCTTTAACATTTTTCAACTCTGGAAGGTGTTTTAACACAAATTCTTGCATTTACAATTTTCCTTGGAATTATCCTGCTCACATGGACTCCAGCATTCTTTAGACAAAAAACGGAGGTCCACCTTGCACTACTGAAATGGCACATCTAAAGAATGCCTACCTAGGATGCAAGGGGGTCTAAGACCATCTAAAAAAACATGGCCCAGGCAACCAACTACAACAAATACAAAAAATACACAAAAAAACAAATACAAAAGTAAACCTCTAAAAAATAGGGCGACCATGTTAGCCATGTGGACATCAACAAACATTTAAAAAAAAAACACCAAACGTACCCAAATGATTCCTTTGCACACCGGAGATGAAATTTGCCCTTCTGTTGCCCATGCCAGATTAGCGGCTTCTGTTTTTGTCATGGCAGAAGCTTCTGCCAAAGCGTTGTCTTTGGCTGCCTCCTCTTGTTTCATTTTTCTGGTTTGATCAAAATTGATTGTAAACAACATATCCCCCTTTGTATTCAGTCTTTGACCCGGGTGTCCGGTTCTTTGGTGGAGGGTGCCATTAAAGAATGAAGTCCTGCCTCCGGACACGATGAGTTTCGATGGATCTTCTAGAGACAATTGGTGTTATGCCTTGGGATCTTGGGGATTTCCTGGGGACGTCTGGATATGAGACCTGGACTGGGTTCGAGCTGGTGTTTTGATTCTTTAGAGGCTCAGGCCTGTCGACCCTACAACTTGGGGTATTTTGGGGTCAGGGCGTGTCGGCCCTGCAAAACCTGGCAGTTTTTCACAGTTTGGGGTATTTTTTGGGAGGGTGCCATTAAAAAATAAGGTCATACCTGCGGACACAATGGGTTTCGATGGATCTTCTAGAGACAATTCGTGTTATGCCTGGGGATCTTGGGGATTTCCTGGGGACGTCTGGATATGAGACCTGGACTGGGTTCGAGCTGGTGTCTGATTCTTTAGAGCTATACCCTGCAAAACGATAAACATATTTATTTGTATAAATCAATATATGCAATTTGCTGCTTTTATCATATCTAGTGTCAGTTTGGTTGCGTTTATTGAGCCATGTTTTGGCCAGCACTTTAAACATTGACAAACTCAACTTAGGGTTCCAAATTAAATCTCTAAAGAATCAAGGGGGAACTGATAGCCCGGGTTGACTTATGTTTTAGCCAGGGAAAATTCCAAGAGGGATAACACCATATGATTTTCAAACGCTCTGTTTTCAAACGCTCATAAATGTGCAATAGTCCGGCGTCCCTGAAGAATGTCCTTGTTAAAAAATCAGTTGAAATGTGCTGTCAATGTTGAAACTTGTTTGGCTCATCTGCGATACAAACGATGGCCGGCGCACAACAGCAGCTTTAGCAAATCGCAAAAATTCAAAGAGCTTGTCTATTGCCCCTCAAAATGCTCTCTCTAAAAAATCATGACCTAGGAAGCCTTTGCAAAAAATGGGGACTCTGGGTTTACCATGGGGAAAAATCATCTGATTTTGCATTAAAAAAACGTTTTTTGCGACAACCCGGGTTGTTGCATTGTTTAATGGAAATTCCAAGGAGGATCATTTACATGCATTCACTCACCTTCACGTCTTCTGCTTGTGAGCATCTGTTCAAGCGGCAGGCAAGCTGGTTTTCATTTGACACACAATCCCAAAAACATTGATGAACATATCAAAACAAGTTCCTAGGATCTTCCTAGGAAGGCCTCCTAAAGAATAGGAGACCGTCAAAACAACAGTATACAGTATACATCTTAAAAAATGAAGCTGGATTTTTTGCCGGCCAAACTGTCCTTTAAAAAATACAGCTTTTTAAGGACCTCCAGTCCCTAAGTCTTTAGGCTAAATTCCCAGGAGGATGTCAATTCTATATAATAAAATCAATTTAGAATCAGTTCCCAAGTAGGTGCATGTTCAGTTTTGACCCTTTCCCACTTGATATGCTTTGACAGGCTTTGGCTTGCCGCCCCTCTGCGCCACAACTCCCAATCTGTTCGCACTATCACTCTTTTTTGGTTCCCACATGAGGTCCCACATGTGTTGCGCTTCATTCTTTCCACCTGCATTTGCTCAAAGCGGGCATCGTCATCAGGATATCTGCAGGTCCCACAACCCTTGATTTGCTGGGGAGACAACCAATGAAAATCGGGACAGCAGAAACGACATGCACACAGAATCTGTGAAGATTGCAAATATGACCAAAAAATAATGCATGGCAAATAAAATGTGCTGAGTGTCTTCGAAAATCGTCAAATATTCGCAATACTCTGCTGGTCCTTTTTGGGGGGCGATGCCTGAAATTCTGAGAGTACTGAGTTAAACCAGATAATACACCATTCCCAATTGGGGTTAAGTATCGGGTATACCTGAACACCGCAGTACAGCCCTATTTGAAACTAAAATGACCCCGAAATGGTTGGCTACTGGGATGGTTTGTTGGTTTTACCGCATGATTTCTCAGATTTTTGTTTATATATAATTTGTATATATATATAATTATATATATTATATATTCTTATATAACGAATGATATCCTATACTTAATTCCGTGATCTTCTTATCAAAAACACCCCTCTCTTGAGTGGGTGAACTCACCGCTTTCGTTAAGCCATAGCAACGAATCATCATGAAAAATCACATGAAACCCATGATATTCCCATGAAAAATCTGGGCAAATTATCATATTTCACCGGAATCTTGCGGCCATTTTGGGATGATTGCCCGTAAGCATGATGCCAATGACGGAGAACAGTGAGGTCGAAAATTCATTTACTCAGATCAAAAACACCATTCTGTCACCATCTCCACCGGAAACTACCACCTTCGCTGGTGATGCGAACCTCCCGTTGATGTCGTTGACGTCTCCGACTGACGCAGCTTCCTGGGGATGACGGGATGACCAAGCGGCTTACGAAAACCAACAGAACTGTGGATGAAGAAAGTACAAAATAACATGGTAAAGATCTGGTAATATATTCAAGTATGTGGATAAAGCATGATAAAGTATGTTGGTAAAGCGGAGAAATTCAAGTGTGTGGATGAAATATTATGGTACTATTACAGTATATAATAATATAATGAGTCTTAAATTATATTGTGATTAATACATTAAAAATCATTAAATCGTATTCAAAGAAAAAAAATATGTACTCAGACAATTTAAGTCATATAAGAGAACCAAGAGGAAAAAAAGATCCAAAGTGGAAAACCATATACTTAAAATCATATATGTGGTATATAACTTATATATATATACATTAGAAAAATTGAGATTCGAAAAAAAAAATAAAGATCCAACAAGTTGTTGTCACAATATACCTGGCACCCGCTTTCATCCCATTTCTTCGCAGAGCAACCTGATGGTTCTTGTCTAAATCGCTGCCCTACAAAGCAGTGAAACGGGATTGTTCTGCGGGGTAAGGGGGTCAGGTGTCGTTGCTATTATTCTAGAGCGGTTTCTGTTTGATATTTTCAAGAACCCAGTATGACAGCTATTGATATTGTCCAACCAACCGAAACTGAAACTGCTACAGTACCAACCGAACGCAACTAAGAGAAACAGGGATGTCATACACACGCATACAAACTTTGCGCGCCACATATCCAGTACATAATCACATAATCACATAATGTATATTTATATTTTGATTTTAATACATCTATGTCATGAAGCATCACAACAGGGATATCACCACAAGATTCAACCAGAATGAGTCATGTTCCTTGTTCCCCGGATATCCAAACTGGCAACCGTTGTTCCCCCTGGTGCTTTGTGGCTAAGGTGCCCTGACTTCCAAGGTACCCAATGATCCGCCAGGGCAACGGATTTCTTCAGTGGGACCCTGGGACCCTCATGATTTCTTCAGTGAACTAATCATGGGAATCATGAGGTCAACAGTCATGGGGCATATGGGGCATATGTACTCACACCTGGGCTCTTGGATATTGGATTATTTGGATTCCTTGAAGGTCGAGCATTGCCATCCCCTCATCCCCTATCTCAAGAACCACCTGAAAATTCCGGGGAAAAAAAAAGGAGGTCGATCCCCAAGAGGGGTCGATCCCCAAGAGATCTCCAGAATCCCAAAAGTGTTGGCCCAACATCCCATGGTTTATCATTATCTTCCCTGTTGAAACTAATTTTGGCCAAATCCCCAATTTTAAGACACCCAAAAACCATATATAATCCCCATTAAATTCCATTAAATTCCTCTAAATTCCACTAGAATCCATTAGCATCCGCTTTATATCCCCATTTAAAAAATAACATTTAGAACCCCATAAAAAGTTGAAAACATCTCCGTAACATGTCGCCACGTCCCAGTGGCACTCGCTGATTCAAGGCCGCGAACCACGGACGGGGACTCCATCTGGAATGATTGGGGAAAATCGGGAGAATCTACATGGATATTTTTTTCCATGTTTGGGCGGTTTCCTCTAATATTTTCCATCGTCCAGGTCTGGGAAAGATAAAAAAATATAGTTATGTTTGAATGTATTTGACTAGGATTTTTACTGTTTGATCTTTTTGGGGGTCGCTATATGCACTGTACATCCTCATGATTCTACCATATTCTACCTTACCTTGGAATGAAGGGACGAGTTGGCCACCGGACAAAAACAGGATGATCCTGGAATTGTTTTGCTAAATCACTCTTGTCGTTTGATTGCTCTTCAAGCTTCTGGATTGGTGGTTTAATAAGTTTATGAAATGATTGATGATTGTGGATCGAACATTGTTATTGGTTTATGATTTATGATGTTTATGGTAAAGCAGGATGATCTCCAATTTGCAGCTCTTATTCAGCAGAAACCACCCAGGTTACCTGATGGTACCGGTACCCCAGCCATGCCTCCACGCCCACAGCTGCCATGGTAAAGATTTCCGATGCTCCCCGGTGAAGATATCCGGATAGGAAGAGGTTTCGGCCCCCCGGAAAGGTTAAATCAACATTCGCCAAGTAGTGGTTTAGAATCCATGTCGCTATGTCTTGGATGGCTGAGTCTGAAAATATATGAAATGTGGTTTAGTTAAGTATGTGCTGATGCCCTTCGTGGTCCTCATTGTTATTGGTTTATGATTTATGATGTTTGATGGCTCACCTGTCAGATTCATGATCTCCAATTTGCAGCTCTTATTCAGCAGAAACCACCCAGGTTACCTGATGGTACCGGTACCCCAGCCATGCCTCCACGCCCACAGCTGCCATGGTAAAGATTTCCGATGCTCCCCGGTGAAGATATCCGGATAGGAAGAGGTTTCGGCCCCCCGGAAAGGTTAAATCAACATTCGCCAAGTAGTGGTTTAGAATCCATGTCGCTATGTCTTGGATGGCTGAGTACTTGAAAATATATGAAATGATGAAACAGTTTGTGGTATGTGCTGCGCCCTTCGAGGTCCTCAGACGGGCATGTGAGGCTCACCTGTCAGATTCAATGAAGCAAACCGATGCGTTCAAAGAGACGGGTACGGTATGGATTGAATTCGAGACCAAAAGGGACAGAAATGAACTGGTCGGTTTCATCCATGTTCACAGTTTGGAAACATGGAACCTGCATCAATTTTTACATGTTGAAAGCATCATGTGAGGTCATGTGGGCATGTGAAAATGCCCATGCCCAAGCACTTCCCGAAGATGCGCCGAAGAATAATCAACTATATATATAATCAATCTAGAATCAGTTCCCCAAATAGGTGGAAGATGGATGTTCAGTTTCGACCTTTTCCCACTTGATATGCTTTGACAGGCTTTAGCTTACCCTCTCTGCGCCACAACAATCACTCTTTTTTGGTTCCCACATGTGTTGCGCTTCATTGTTTCCACTTGCATTTGCTCAAAGTGGGCATCGCCATCAGCACATCTTCAGATCCCACAGCCCTTGATTTGCTGGGGAGCAAATCACCAGGGACTGCAGACCCTGGCTCCTCTTTTTCGATGCTACTTCAGGTGACGTGCTGTGGTGCCGTGGTTCCGGGCTTTCAACCCCTGCTTCGCCACCAGCAGGCGACACAAGAGTCTTTGGGAACGGCGGGCACAGTAGCAGACTCCACCTTGACGAGCTTCAATTCGCTTCGGCGATGGGAGCATCCGATGCAAGAGACCGATGCTTCGTTGGCAGCGAAAGGCCGACGGGCTTGAAAGAAACTGAAAGAAGTGATAGCAGTTTCATGGCAGCCATAGCAATTCAAATCCATCGATACAGGATGAAGTAATGGCACTCATACGCAGAAAACTGGAAGAGTTGACAATTTTTGCATGGCCATTGTCAAGCTTTGGACACACTTCAGGTTGCCTGTTAACTGTGCATCGGGTTGTTTCCAATCTCATGCACTTCCACAAAACAACCCTGAGAAAACAGTTCATTCCTGTGGTGAACAGGAGCGATACTCGGGATGTGGTGAAATAGTCATTCGAAAGGCACAGGCACACATGAGCCAGTGACATGTTAGGTTATCCATCAGATTTCTCCGAGAGCAAAGTTTGTAGCAGTGCACCATCCACTGCTACGGCCTGATGTTTCAGCAAATTTCCTGGCTTCATGAACCCCAAGTCACGACAATTTAAAACACCCAAAACCTTCCAGCACTGCCGACTTCTGCGTTACAACCGGTTGCCGGACCGGTTGCCGAAGGAGATTTGGACTTGCCATGGCCACAAAAGTTACCCACTGAAAGGTGGTTCTGTTAGTTTTGGGATCCCATCGAAGCCATTAGGTCTAGCTACAGCGGCTCTTTTCGACCAATTTTTCAGCGACGCAAACGTGACGATCAAAGTCGAACATCTCCTCTCAGTTCCTACCTGCTACAAAATCCGTTGACCAATGGCTGAACTTGGCAAACTTGAACCGGCCTGATCTTACACCGAAAGACCCTTTCCGATCTGCGCCACATGCCAAGGACGTTGCTTGTTCAACTCTGGGCCAACCACTAAATGAGCTTAAATGAGCCCCCTGCAATCCACTTGTTTGAGTCATTGATTCAAGGATAGATTGGATTCAACAAAAACGAGGGATTTGGGATGCTGCGCACGAGGTTTGATTCGGGAATGCTTTGGATCCTGAGCGCAAGACATGAATGGAAAAAAACATGAACGGAAGGTTTCCGGATGCTTACAAAATTTTGACCATGTTACTATGGTTCATGAAAGCTGGAGCACATGGAAAGGCCACTAAGGTTACCACCATAGATCTTACTCAATTTAAGATTTGCGAAAAGGTCGAAGACCAAATCAAGAAATTTGGAAGGAACAAGCGACTTGATGTGTTCTTTTTGGCCCTATAGCTTATGACGGACGATTTGCACATCAGCATCAGCAGCATCCCTCAAAGTTTTGACCTGACTCGGCCCTTTGCAAGCATAGTTTGGCTCCGTTCAGGTACGAACATCAAAGTCGAACATCTCCTCTCAGTTCCTACCTGCTACAAAATCCGTTGACCAATGGCTGAACTTGGCAAACTTGAACCGGCCTGATCTTACACCGAAAGACCCTTTCCGATCTGCGCCACATGCCAAGGACGTTGCTTGTTCAACTCTGGGCCAACCACTAAATGAGCTTAAATGAGCCCCCTGCAATCCACTTGTTTGAGTCATTGATTCAATGATAGATTAGATTCAACAAAATGAGGGATTTGGGATGCTGCGCATAAGCTAGAAAGGGTAAAAGCATGAACGGAAGGTTCCCGAATGCTTACAAAATGTTGACCATGTTACTACGTTGCTACAGTTCATGAAAGTTTAGCAGGCCTGGAGCATACGGAAAGGCCACCAAGGTCATTTGAAAGAAAACTGGACCCTGCGACCTTGGGGATTCAATGGCCCACTGGGAGTGGTCAACTCTGGGCCGAACAGTGAATGAACTTGAATGAGCCCTAAACAATCCACCTGTTTGAGTCATTGATTCAATAATGCATTCAACGAAAATAGGGAGTTTGGGATGCTGCGCACAAGATATGATTCGGGAATATTTGGGATGCTGAGCACAAGACATGAAGGGGAAAAGCATGAACAGAAGGTTCCCGAATGCTTACAAAATGTTGACCATGTTACTACGTTGCTACAGTTCATGAAAGTTTAGCAGGCCTGGAGCATACGGAAAGGCCACCAAGGTCATTTGAAAGAAAACTGGACCCTGCGACCTTGGGGATTCAATGGCCCACTGGGAGTGGTCAACTCTGGGCCGAACAGTGAATGAACTTGAATGAGCCCTAAACAATCCACCTGTTTGAGTCATTGATTCAATAATGCATTCAACATCATTCAACAAAAATAGGGAGTTTGGGATGCTGCGCACAAGATATGATTCGGGAATATTTGGGATGCTGAGCACGACATGAAGGGAATCCTTCATGAACGGAAGGTTCGCTAAGACTCCAGGGGAACATGGGGAGTATCCCCTCAGCTTCCAGTGAAGGACAGGAGATGGACGACATCCGACCAGAGGATTCGGCTTCTCAGGTGGGTGGACAATACCTTGGAACTATGTCTGTAGTCGGAGGAACCACAAGGAAGAACTTACCTCCTCCGCCACCGCCGCCTATGAGTGGCAGCCCCAAGCAGCCGAGAAGCCGCCCAGGGAGACCACCAATGCAGCCACCCAAGCTTCCTGCCAAGTTCAGTCAGGATCCACCACAGCCAGAGACCACCGCATCTTCGAGTAGACCAGGTTCCTACGGTTCATAAGAGCTTAGGGGGCCTGGAGCGCATGGAAAGGCCACCAAGGTCATTTGAAAGAAAGCTGGACCTCTTGACCGTGGGAAATTGCGCCGAACCTAAATGGCCCACCGGGAGTGTTCACTTATCCTAGAACGAAGTACCTGACTTGGCCCTTTCCAAGCATAGTTTGGCTCCGTTCAGGTACGAACATGAAAGTCGAAAATCTCCGTTCAGTTCCTACCTGGTACAAAATCCGTTGACCCTGATCTTCCACGGCAATGCCCTTTCCCATCTGTGTCACTTGTCCATGACGTTCCTTGTTCAACTCTGGGCCGAACAGTAAATGAACTTGAATGAGCCCTACACAATCCACTTGTTTGAGTCATTGATTCAATAATGCATTCAACATCATTCAACAAAATAGGGAGTTTGGGATGCTGCGCACAAGATATGATTCGGGAATATTTGGGATGCTGAGCACAAGACATGAAGGGAATCCTTCATGAACGGAAGGTTCGCTAAGACTCCAGGGGAACATGGGGAGTATCCCCTCAGCTTCCAGTGAAGGACAGGAGATGGACGACATCCGACCAGAGGATTCGGCTTCTCAGGTGGGTGGACAATACCTTGGAACTATGTCTGTAGTCGGAGGAACCACAAGGAAGAACTTACCTCCTCCGCCACCGCCGCCTATGAGTGGCAGCCCCAAGCAGCCGAGAAGCCGCCCAGGGAGACCACCAATGCAGCCACCCAAGCTTCCTGCCAAGTTCAGTCAGGATCCACCACAGCCAGAGACCACCGCATCTTCGAGTAGACCAGGTTCCTACGGTTCATAAGAGCTTAGGGGGCCTGGAGCGCATGGAAAGGCCACCAAGGTCATTTGAAAGAAAGCTGGACCTCTTGACCGTGGGAAATTGCGCCGAACCTAAATGGCCCACCGGGAGTGTTCACTTATCCTAGAACGAAGTACCTGACTTGGCCCTTTCCAAGCATAGTTTGGCTCCGTTCAGGTACGAACATGAAAGTCGAAAATCTCCGTTCAGTTCCTACCTGGTACAAAATCCGTTGACCCTGATCTTCCACGGCAGTGCCCTTTCCCATCTGTGTCACTTGCCCATGACGTTCCTTGTTCAACTCTGGGCCGAACAGTAAATGAACTTGAATGAGCCCTACACAATCCACTTGTTTGAGTCATTGATTCAATAATGCATTCAACAAAAATAGGGAGTTTGGGATGCTGCGCACAAGACATGATTCGGGAGTGTTTGGAATGCTGAGCACAAGACATGAAGGGAATCCTTCATGAACGGAAGGTTCGCGAATGCTTGCAATGTTTGACTATGTTCCTACGGTTCATAAGAGCTTAGGGGGCCTGGAGCACATGGAAAGGCCACCAAGGTCATTTGAAAGAAAGCTGGACCTCTTGACCGTGGGAAATTGCGCCGAACCTAAATGGCCCACCGGGAGTGTTCACTTATCCTAGAACGACGTACCTGACTTGGCCCTTTCCAAGCATAGTTTGGCTCCGTTCAGGTACGAACATGAAAGTCGAAAATCTCCGTTCAGTTCCTACCTGGTACAAAATCCGTTGACCCTGATCTTCCACGGCAACGCCCTTTCCCATCTATGTCACTTGCCCATGACGTTCCTTGTTCAACTCTGGGCCGAACAGTAAATGAACTTGAATGAGCCCTAATCCGAACCTAAATGGCCCACCGGGAGTGTTCACTTATCCTAGAACGACGTACCTGACTTGGCCCTTTCCAAGCATAGTTTGGCTCCGTTCAGGTACGAACATGAAAGTCGAAAATCTCCGTTCAGTTCCTACCTGGTACAAAATCCGTTGACCCTGATCTTCCACGGCAATGCCCTTTCCCATCTATGTCACTTGCCCATGACGTTCCTTGTTCAACTCTGGGCCGAACAGTAAATGAACTTGAATGAGCCCTAATCCGAACCTAAATGGCCCACCGAGAGTGTTCACTTATCCTAGAACGAAGTACCTGACTTGGCCCTTTCCAAGCATAGTTTGGCTCCGTTCAGGTACGAACATGAAAGTCAAAAATCTCCGTTCAGTTCCTACCTGGTACAAAATCCGTTGACCCTGATCTTCCACGGCAGTGCCCTTTCCCATCTGTGTCACTTGCCCATGACGTTCCTTGTTCAACTCTGGGCCGAACAGTAAATGAACTTGAATGAGCCCTACACAATCCACTTGTTTGAGTCATTGATTCAATAATGCATTCAACAAAAATAGGGAGTTTATGGGATATTTGGGATGCTGAGCACAAGACATGAAGGGAATCCTTCATGAACGGAAGGTTCGCGAATGCTTGCAATGTTTGACTATGTTCCTACGGTTCATAAGAGCTTAGGGGGCCTGGAGCACATGGAAAGGCCACCAAGGTCATTTGAAAGAAAGCTAGACCTCTTGACCATGGGAAATTGCGCCGAACCTAAATGGCCCACCGGGAGTGTTCACTTATCCTAGAACGACGTACCTGACTTGGCCCTTTCCAAGCATAGTTTGGCTCCGTTCAGGTACGAACATGAAAGTCGAAAATCTCCGTTCAGTTCCTACCTGGTACAAAATCCGTTGACCCTGATCTTCCACGGCAATGCCCTTTCCCATCTGTGTCACTTGCCCATGACGTTCCTTGTTCAACTCTGGGCCGAACAGTAAATGAACTTGAATGAGCCCTACACAATCCACTTGTTTGAGTCATTGATTCAATAATGCGTTCAACAAAAATAGGGAGTTCGGGATGCTGCGCACAAGACATGATTCGGGAGTGTTTGGAATGCTGAGCACAAGACATGAAGGGAATCCTTCATGAAAAGGTTCGCGAATGCTTGCAACAGTTCCTACGGTTCATAAGAGCTTAGGGGCCTGGAGCACATGGAAAGGCCATGCTTACAATTTTTGACCATGTTCTTACGGTTCATAAGAGCTTAGGGGGCCCTGATCTTCCACAGCAATGCCCTTTCCCATCTATGTCACTTGCCCATGACGTTCCTTGTTCAACTCTGGGCCGAACAGTAAATGAACTTGAATGAGCCCTAAACAATCCACTTGTTTGAGTCATTGATTCAATAATGCATTCAACGAAAATTGGGAGTTTGGGATGCTGCGCACAAGATATGATTCGGGAATATTTGGGATGCTGAGCACAAGACATGAAGGGGAAAAGCATGAACAGAAGGTTCGGAAATTTTTGACCATGTTCTTACGGTTCATAAGAGCTTAGGGGGCCTGGAACCCAAACGGTCCACCATAGATCAATTCAAGATTTGCCATGCTTGTTCAACTCTGCACCAACCACTAAATCACTATAAATGAGCTTATATAAATGAGCCCCCTGCAATCCAATTGTTTGAGTCATGGATTCAAGGATATATTCAACAAAAATGGGCGGATTTTGGATGCTGCGCTACGAGGATTTCCAGTATACCTTTCGGAATGTTGGTTCAGAATTCAAGTCGTGTGTGAGATTGGAAATATCATGACAGGAAAAGGCGGATATGACAGAAAAATTCAAATCCAAATACAATTCAGCCACAGCTGAGAAGGCACTTCCTGTGGGGAAGCAACCTGCCCAGCAGCAACCTGATGCAGCATGCCAGCCAGGCAATGAATGGGTTTTCAGGTATGAGCTTCGGTACCCCTCATCATGTGGACCTTCCCTGCCTGCCTTCATTCTGACATCTGCCTCTCACTCGTCTCAATCAATAGTCTGAAATCTTAAGAACAGATTTGAGTCAGAGAAGCAGATCTGAGCCTAGGTCACCAAGGTCATTTGAAAGAAAGCTGGGCCTCTTGACCATAGGAAATTGCGCCGAACCTAAATGGCCCACCGGGAGTGTTCACTTATCCTAGAACGACGTACCTGACTTGGCCCTTTCCAAGCATAGTTTGGCTCCATTCAGGTACGAACATGAAAGTCGAAAATCTCCGTTCAGTTCCTACCTGGTACAAAATCCGTTGACCCTGATCTTCCACGGCAATGCCCTTTCCCATCTATGTCACTTGCCCATGACGTTCCTTGTTCAACTCTGGGCCGAACAGTAAATGAACTTGAATGAGCCCTAAACCGAACCTAAATGGCCCACCGAGAGTGTTCACTTATCCTAGAACGAAGTACCTGACTTGGCCCTTTCCAAGCATAGTTTGGCTCCGTTCAGGTACGAACATGAAAGTCGAAAATCTCCGTTCAGTTCCTACCTGGTACAAAATCCGTTGACCCTGATCTTCCACGGCAGTGCCCTTTCCCATCTGTGTCACTTGCCCATGACGTTCCTTGTTCAACTCTGGGCCGAACAGTAAATGAACTTGAATGAGCCCTACACAATCCACTTGTTTGAGTCACTGATTCAATAATGCATTCAACAAAAATAGGGAGTTTGGGATGCTGCGCACAAGATATGATTCGGGAATATTTGGGATGCTAGCACAAGACATGAAGGGAATCCTTCATGAACGGAAGGTTCGCGAATGCTTGCAATGTTTGACGTTCCTACGGTTCATAAGAGCTTAGGGGGCCTGGAGCGCATGGAAAGGCCACCAAGGTCATTTGAAAGAAAGCTGGACCTCTAGACCGTGGGAAATTGCGCCGAACCTAAATGGCCCATCGGGAGTGTTCACTTATCCTAGAACGAAGTACCTGACTTGGCCCTTTCCAAGCATAGTTTGGCTCCGTTCAGGTACGAACATGAAAGTCGAAAATCTCCGTTCAGTTCCTACCTGGTACAAAATCCGTTGACCCTGATCTTCCACGGCAGTGCCCTTTCCCATCTGTGTCACTTGCCCATGACGTTCCTTGTTCAACTCTGGGCCGAACAGTAAATGAACTTGAATGAGCCCTACACAATCCGCTTGTTTGAGTCATTGATTCAATAATGCATTCAACAAAAATAGGGAGTTTGGGATGCTGCGCACAAGACATGATTCGGGAGTATTTGGAATGCTGAGCACAAGACATGAAGGGAATCCTTCATGAACGGAAGGTTCGCGAATGCTTGCAATGTTTGACCATGTTCCTACGGTTCATAAGAGCTTAGGGGGCCTGGAGCACATGGAAAGGCCATCAAGGTCATTTGAAAGAAAGCTGGACCTCTTGACCGTGGGAAATTGCGCCGAACCTAAATGGCCCACCGGGAGTGTTCACTTATCCTAGAACGAAGTGCCTGACTTGGCCCTTTCCAAGCATAGTTTGGCTCCGTTCAGGTACGTACATGAAAGTCGAAAATCTCCGTTCAGTTCCTACCTGGTACAAAATCCGTTGACCCTGATCTTCCACGGCAGTGCCCTTTCCCATCTGTGTCACTTGCCCATGACGTTCCTTGTTCAACTCTGCGCCGAACAGTAAATGAAGGAAATGCCTGCTGCTTCTGGTCCACGGTCTCCCACATGCTCAGCATGCGGTACCAAAATCCAGTGCCCCAATGCTGGAAGAATCTGGAGAAACCTCTTCTAGACACTGCAGGATTGGACAAAAGGGTCTACGGTTCATGAGAGCTTAGGAGGCCTGGAAAGGCCACCAAAGTCATTTGAAAGAAAGCTGGAACCCCTGACCGCTGGAAATGGTGCCGAACCTAAACGGCCCATTAAGTGTGTTGATTGATCCTAGAATGAGGTTACCACCCTAGATCTTACTCAATTTAAGATTTGCAAAAAGGTCGAAGAAATCCGTTGACCAATGGCTGAACTTTGCAAACTTGAATCTGATGTTACACCGAAAGACCCTTTCCGATCTGCGCCACATGCCAAGGACGTTGCTTGTTCAACTCTGGGCCAAACAGCAAGATGGGCCCTACACAATCCACTTGTTTGAATCATTGATTCAAGGATAGATTCAACAAAAATGGGCGGATTTTGGATGCTGCGCTACGAGGATTTCCAGTATACCTTTCGGAATGTTGGTTCAGAATTCAAGTCGTGTGTGAGCTTGGAAATATCATGACAGGAAACGGCGGATATGACAAAAAAAATCAAATCCAAATACAATTCAGCCACAGCTGAGAAGGCACTTCCTGTGGGGAAGCAACCTGCCCAGCAGCAACCTGATGCAGCATGCCAGCCAGGCAATGAATGGGCTTTCAGGTATGAGCTTCGGTACCCCTCATCATGTGGACCTTCCCTGCCTGCCTTCATTCCGACATCTGCCTCTCACTCGTCTCAATCAATAGTCTGAAATCTTAAGAACAGATTTGAGTCAGAGAAGCAGATCTGAGCCTAGGTCACCAAGGTCATTTGAAAGAAAGCTAGACCTCTTGACCATGGGAAATTGTTGTGGGACACCCAATATTTTCAACAGAATATCGACCATCCAGCTATTTTCCTTTCGCGGAGACACCATAGGTTAACTCCTTCATAAATTTGTCAAACTTCACACGATTTTCAGCCAAGACATGAAACGCACCCACCACACCGCTACCCTTGAAGATCAACTGCAGGAAATGTCACAAAGTCTGCACGACAGATTCGTGTCGCCTAGCGTCCTACCGTGGTATTCGTGGCATCTCATACTTCCAGAGTCGTGCCAGGTCACAAAGTCATAGATTCGTGTCGCCTATAGCGTCCTACCCTGGTATTCGTGGCATCTCATACTTCCAGAGTCGTGCCAGGTCACCAAGTCACACTGCCCACAAACCACCGTTTGTATCCGTTTGTTATCAATTGATATCAATTGCGCTTTGACTGTTTGATCATTTCACAAGAGGATAGATTCCACAAAAAATGGTCAGATGCTGCGAGATCATGAGAGTGGCCTGGAGGGAGCAAATGGAAAGGTGTTTTCTTCAGTTGAAAGAAAGCTGGACCCTGTGACTTTAGAAACCAGGCCCACTGGGAGTGGTCAAGGCTCCCAAAACTTCTGAAGAGTTGCTCATGATCGCGAGCTTTCGCGCCCAGCGATTTTCCTTTCGCGGAGACACCATAGGTTAACTCCTTGATAAATTTGTTTAAGGCATGTTTGAAGGCTGCTCATGTCGGTTGCAGGTCGACTGCTACATTGTCATCAACGTTCAAAGCACGTTCATGGGAGGAGCGGGTTCAGCTCTACGTCTTACGTCTGCCATCGTCCGAAGCCTGGGAGCATGTCTGGATTCTGCCGAAGCAGATTTCTGAGCATCTAGACTCATTGCTGATTTGCAGGCGACTGACAATGATTTGAGTCAGAGAAACACATCTGAGCCTAGGATCTTTTTCTGCTACCAACCGAGCAGCTCATTGGCATGCTCTGCATTGAGGCTACTTTAGGCAATCATCACACTTCGGCGCTTTGATAACAGGTTTGAAAGCACTCTGTGAGCCGAAACACACAGTGGGTGCCTTTAATGATGGCGGCAGATCTCAAAGCACTCAAACTCCAAGAAGACATCCTTGGAAAGTTTTCATCAGGGAAAGCAAGCGCAAAAGAAGTGCCCCCATCACATTGCCTAGCATGCTTTTGTTTCGAACTTGACATGATGAAACAGTCAACACATGGTGCCTAAAGTCCATGTTAGATACTTGGTATGACTGGCATCTGGGGTCCAGCCTCATTATGCCATCAGTGAATATGATGTCCACAGATGTCCCCTGTCGGTATGCCAAGGCATCGAGAACATGTTCCGTACGATAAAACGTGTGCCAGGAATGAAACTTCAGACCTCGGACCACGAAGATACCTAACATGTTATAAATAACCATAGTAAGTATAGATATATCAACCATAAACCATAGTTATTGGAGTTATGTTCACCAACTTAGCTAACGAACTGGGGCACCACCTTGTGTCTGTCTTGTCAGGAAACATGTGGGTCAAAGGAGGTCACAAATTCTGTGTGTTGCTGGCAAACAAAGAAAACATCAAATTTGACCAACTTGATGTTTGAACGTAACCTTAATCACCTTTGATATTTTGGGATTGATATGGATTCATAAGATATCATAAGTTTCACACACTCCGGATTTGAGACACATCAACCAAACATGGTTCATGCCCTCAGCCGAAAGTCCTTTTTACGTCTTGAAATCCTGCCGAGAACTCCGCTGTCGGGAGCTTTGCCAATACCTCAGCTCCACAAGAACACGACCCCTCAAGGTCCCACTGACCCCAGCATAAACTCCGGAATTGTTTTGCTGAATCACTCTTGTCGTTTGACTCTTCAAGCTTCCGGATTGGTGGTTTAAGAAGTTTATGGAATGATTGATGATTGTGGATCGAACATGATTATATATTGGTTTATGATTTATGATGCTTATGGTAAAGCAGGATGATCTCCAATTTGCAGCTCTTATTCAGCAGAAACCACCCAGGTTACCTGATGGTACCGGTGTCCCAGCCATGCCTCCACGCCCACGGCTGCCATGGGAAAGGTTTCCAACGTGATGCTCCCCGGTGAAGATATCCGGATAGGAAGAGGTTTCGGCCCCCCGGAAAGGTTAAATCAACCTTCGCCAAGTAGTGGTTTAGATTCCATGTCGCTATGTCTTGGATGGCTGAGTACTTGGAAATATATGAAATGATGAAACAGTTTGTGGTATGTGCTGCGCCCTTGGAGGTCCTCAGACGGGCATGTGAGGCTCACCTGTCAGATTCAAAGAGCCAAAACGATGCGTTGGATTAAGTTTGAGACCAAAAGGGGCACAACTGGTCGGTTTCATCCATGCTCACTACTAATCATCTTATTTTGGGGCAACCCTGTCTCCACAGTGGATGAAACAAGGACACTTTGGAAACATGGAACGTGCATCCATTTGCAAATGTTGTAAGCATCATGTGGGCAGGGGTAAAAATGCCTAAGCACTTCCCGTAGATGCACTGAAGAATAAAATAGTAGTCAATTATTTATAATATAATCAATCTAGAATCAGTTCCCCAAATAGGTGCATGTTCAGTTTCGACCCTTTCCCACTTGATATGCTTTGACAGGCTTTGGCTTGCCCGCCCCTCTGTGCCACAACTCCCAATCTGTTCGCGCCATCACTCTTTTTTGGTTCCCACATGAGGTCCCACATGTGTTGCGCTTCATTCTTTCCACCTGCATTTGCTCAAAGTGGGCATCGTCATCAGCACATCTTCAGGTCCCACAACCCTTGATTTGCTGGGAAGCAAATCACCACAGACTTCAGACCGTGGCTCCTCGTCTTTTTCCGTGCTACTTCAGGTGACGTGCTGTGGTGCGGTGGCTCCCGGCTTTCAACCCCTGCTTCGCCACCAGCAGGCGACACAAGAGTCTTTGGGAACGGCGGGCACAGTAGCAGACTCCACCTTGACGAGCTTCAATTCGCTTCGGCGATGGGAGCATCCGATGCAAGAGACTGATGCTTCGTTGGCAGCGAAAAGCCGACGGGCTTGAAAGAAACTGAAAGAAGTGATGGCAGTTTCATGGCAGCCATAGCAATTCAAATCCATCGATACAGGATGAAGTAATGGCACTCATACGCAGAAAAATGGAAGAATTGACAATTTTTGCATGGCCATTGTCAAGCTTTGGACACACTTCAGGTTGCCTGTTAACTGTGCATCGCGTTGTTTCCAATCTCATGCACTTCCACAAAACAACCCTGAGAAACCAGTTCATTCCTGCGCTGAACAGGAGCTCCGAGAGCAAAGTTTGTAGCAGTGGATGGTGGTCCACTGCTGCGCCCTGATGTTTCAGCAAATTTCCTGGCTTCATGAACCCCAAGTCACGACAATTTAAAACACCCAAAACCTTCCAGCACTGCCGACTTCTGCGTTACAACCGGTAGGTTGCCAAAGGAGATTTGGACTTGCCATGGCCACAAAAGTACTTACACACTGAAAGGTGGTTCCAAGCCATTAGGTCGTGGCTACTTTGAGCATCTGGCTCTTTTCAAAAACGCAAACGTGACGTTCAACATCGAGGCGTCTGTGTCACGCTTGCCATGGCCGCAAAAGTACTTACACACTGAAAGGTGGTTCCAAGCCATTAGGTCGTGGCTACTTTGAGCATCTGGCTCTACGTTCAACAGCGAGGCATCTGTGTCACTTGCCTACGACGTTGCTTAATCAACTCGAGGCCAGCGAATGACGAATCAATGAACTCCACGCAATCCACGTGTTTGACTCATTCGCAAGAGGATAGATTCCACAAAAAATGGTCGAATTTGGGATGCTGCGAGATCATGATGGAAAGGTGTTTTCTTCAGTTGAAAGAAAACTGGACCCTGCGACCTTGGGGATTCAAATGGCCCACTGAGGGTGGTCAAGACGTCAGAAAAGATTGTGATTTTTGGGCATTCTAAGGTTTGAGAAGAGTTGCTCATGACGTTCCTTGTTCAACTCTGGGCCAAACAGCAAAATGAGCCCTACACAATCCACTTGTTTGAATCATGGATTCAAGATACTCTAATCAAGTTACTAAGATGATAGAATGAATCTACTGGAGCCATGAAGGAAATGCCCTCTGCTTCTGGTCCACGGTCTCCCACATGCTCAGCATGCGGTACCAAAATCCAGTGCCCCAATGCTGGAAGAATCTGGAGAAACCTCTTCTAGACACTGCAGGATTGGACAAAAGGGTCTACGGTTCATGAGAGCTTAGGAGGCCTGGAAAGGCCACCAAAGTCATTTGAAAGAAAGCTGGAACCCCTGACCGCTGGAAATGGTGCCGAACCTAAACGGCCCACCAAGTGTGTGGATTGATCCTAGAATGAGGTTACCACCATAGATCTTACTCAATTTAAGATTTGCGAAAAGGTTGAAGACCCAATCAAGAAATTTGGAAGGAACAAGCGACTTGATGTGTTCTTTTTGGCCCTATAGTTTATGACTCTTATGACGGACGATTTGCACATCAGCATCAGCAGCATCCCTCAAAGTTTTGACCTGACTCGGCCCTTTGCAAGCATAGTTTGGCTCCGTTCAGGTACGAACATCAAAGTCGAACATCTCCTCTCAGTTCCTACCTGCTACAAAATCCGTTGACCAATGGCTGAACTTGGCAAACTTGAACCTGATCTTACACCGAAAGACCCTTTCCGATCTGCGCCACATGCCAAGGACGTTGCTTGTTCAACTCTGGGCCAACCACTAAATGAGCTTAAATGAGCCCCCTGCAATCCACTTGTTTGAGTCATTGATTCAAGGATAGATTAGATTCAACAAAAATGAGGGATTTGGGATGCTGCGCACGAAATATAAAGGGTACAAGCATGAACGGAAGGTTTCCGGATGCTTACAAAATTTTGACCATGTCACTACGGTTCATGAAAGCTTAGGAGGCCTGGAGCACATGGAAAGGCCACCAAGGTCATTGGAAAGAAAACTGGACCCTGCACCTTGGGGATTCAATGGCCCACTGAGGGTGGTCAAGTCTCCCAAAACGTCAGAAAAGATTGTGATTTTTGGGCATTCTAAGGTTTGAGAAGAGTTGCTCATGACGTTCCTTGTTCAACTCTGGGCCAAACAGCAAAATGAGCCCTACACAATCCACTTGTTTGAATCATGGATTCAAGATACTCTAATCAAGTTACTAAGATGATAGAATGAATCTACTGGAGCCATGAAGGAAATGCCTTCTGCTTCTGGTCCACGGTCTCCCACATGCTCAGCATGCGGTACCAAAATCCAGTGCCCCAATGCTGGAAGAATCTGGAGAAACCTCTTCTAGACACTGCAGGATTGGACAAAAGGGTCTACGGTTCATAAGAGCTTAGGAGGCCTGGAAAGGCCACCAAAGTCATTTGAAAGAAAGCTGGAACCCCTGACCGCTGGAAATGGTGCCGAACCTAAACGGCCCACCAAGTGTGTGGATTGATCCTAGAATGAGGTTACCACCATAGATCTTACTCAATTTAAGATTTGCGAAAAGGTCGAAGACCCAATCAAGAAATTTGGAAGGAACAAGCGACTTGATGTGTTCTTTTTGGCCCTATAGTTTATGACTCTTATGACGGACGATTTGCACATCAGCATCAGCAGCATCCCTCAAAGTTTTGACCTGACTCGGCCCTTTGCAAGCATAGTTTGGCTCCGTTCAGGTACGAACATCAAAGTCGAACATCTCCTCTCAGTTCCTACCTGCTACAAAATCCGTTGACCAATGGCTGAACTTGGCAAACTTGAACCTGATCTTACACGGAAAGACCCTTTCCGATCTGCGCCACATGCCAAGGACGTTGCTTGTTCAACTCTGGGCCAACCACTAAATGAGCTTAAATGAGCCCCCTGCAATCCACTTGTTTGAGTCATTGATTCAAGGATAGATTAGATTCAACAAAAATGAGGGATTTGGGATGCTGCGCACAAAATATAAAGGGTAAAAGCATGAACGGAAGGTTCCCGGATGCTTACAAAATTTTGACCATGTTACTACGTTGCTACGGTTCATGAAAGCTTAGGAGGCCTGGAGCACATGGAAAGGCCACCAAGGTCATTTGAAAGAAAACTGGACCCTGCAACCTTGGGGATTCAATGGCCCACTGGGAGTGGTCAGGGCTCGTGTATCAAAGAACTTGATTCGATGTCTGCTATATCTGCCATATCTTCTATGCTCCTGCCTCACAGCCTGTCGGTATTGAAACCTGAGTCCATGGCATTTCTTGAGTCCCCTGACAGACTGGGCATGCAAATGATAACACTCTCAAGTTTGGCAAACGGGCCTTTCATTGACTTCAGGCACTTGAGGGATTGGTTTAAAGTTTAAAGAAAACTGCTACCTTTGCATGGTAAAGATTATTCCCAACAGTGACTCTTGGGTTTCAATCTCTGGGTCTGGGAGTTATCTTTCTCCAAGTGCAGTAGCTTAGAGCCCACCATGCGTGGGAGTGGCAAACAAATGTTGAAACCACCGCAGTCTTTCAGATTAGATCTGCTGGGAAATCTTATGTAATGCATCTTGTTCAAAAGGCGATGGAAACTGCCGCATCTGATTCTTTGATTCTGAGCAATGGACTTCCTCGTCTGCTCGGAATCCCAATGCATAAAGTGGTGACAAGCAGTCTGACTGTAGGAGACCAGGATTGAGAACTGTATGTAAATAAGGCCGGGTATAGTGGTGGCCACAGTAACTCCCAGCTCCGCTTGCGAAGCTGCTTGTGGCATGATCATGCAGGGCTTTTCGAACATTGAGAAGATTTGCTCATGACGTTCCTTGTTCAACTCTGGGTCAACCACTAAATGAGCTTAAATGAGCCCCCTGCAATCCACTTGTTTGAGTCATTGATTCAAGGATAGATTCGATTCAACAAAAATGAGGGATTTGGGATGCTGCGCACGAGGTTTGATTCGGGAATGCTTTTGGATCCTGAGTACAAGACATGAAGGGGAAAAACATGAACGAAAGGTTCGCACATGCTGACGAATTTTGACCATATTATTATTACTACACTTCATCAAAGCTTAGGAGGCCTGGAGCACATGGAAAGGCCACCAAGGTCATTTGAAAGAAAGCTGGACCTCTTGACTGTGGGAAATTGCGCCGAACCTAAATGGCCCACCGGGAGTGTTCACTTATCCTAGAACGAAGTACCTGACTTGGCCCTTTCCAAGCATAGTTCGGCTCCGTTCAGGTACGAACATGAAAGTCGAAAATCTCCTCTCAGTTCCTACCTGCTACAAAATCCGTTGACCAATGGCTGAACTTGGCAAACTTGAACCCGATCTTATACCGAAAGACCCTTTCTGGAGCCACATGCCAAGGACGTTGCTTGTTCAACTCTGGGCCAACCACTAAATGGACTTAAAGAGGCCCCCTGCGATACACTTGTTTGAGTCATTGATTCAATGATAGATTAGATTCAACAAAAATGAGGGATTTGGGATGCTGCGCACAAGATATGAAGGGTAAAAGCATGAACGGAAGGTTCCCGGATGCTTACAAAATTTTGACCATGTTACTACGTTGCTACGGTTCATGAAAGCTTAGGAGGCCTGGAGCACATGGAAAGGCCACCAAAGTCATTTGAAAGAAAACTGGACCCTGCGACCTTGGGGATTCAAATGGCCCACTGGGAGTGGTCAGGGCTGGTGTATCAAAGAAGTTGATTCGATGTCTGCTATATCTGCCATATCTATCCATATCTTCTATGTTCCTGCCTCACAGCCTGTCGGTATTGAAACCTGAGTCCATGGCATTTCTTGAGTCCCCTGACAGACTGGGCATGCAAATGAGTCGGCTGCGTGCGTTTGATTGGTTTTGTTCCATGCAAGATTGAATCTGGAGAAACCTCTTCTAGACACTGAAGTGGTTGTGGGACACCCAATATTTTCAACAGAATATCGACCATCCAGCTATTTTCCTTTCGCGGAGACACCATAGGTTAACTCCTTGATAAATTTGTCAAACTTCACACGATTTTCATCCAAGACATGAAACGCACCCACCACACCGCTACCCTTGAAGATCAACTGCAGGAAATGTCACAAAGTCTGCACGACAGATTCGTGTCGCCTAGCGTCCTACCGTGGTATTCGTGGCATCTCATACTTCCAGAGTCGTGCCAGGTCACCAAGTCACACTGCCCACAAACCACCGTTTGTATCCGTTTGTTATCAATTGATATCAATTGCGCTTTGACTGTTTGATCATTTCATGAGCTGCACTGTTTAAGGCATGTTTGAAGGCTGCTCATGTCGGTTGCAGGTCGACTGCTACATTGTCATCAACGTTCAAAGCACGTTCATGGGAGGAGCGGGTTCAGCTCTACGTCTTACGTCTGCCATCGTCCGAAGCCTGGGAGCATGTCTGGATTCTGCCGAAGCAGATTTCTGAGCATCTAGACTCATTGCCGATTTGCAGGCGACTGACAATGATTTGAGTCAGAGAAGCAGATCTGAGCCTAGGATCTTTTTCTGCTACCAACCGAGCAGCTCATTGGCATACTCTGCATTGAGGCTACTTTAGGCAATCATCACACTTCGGCGCTTTGATAACAGGTTTGAAAGCACTCTGTGAGCCGAAACACACAGTGGGTGCCTTTAATGATGGCGGCAGATCTCAAAGCACTCAAACTCCAAGAAGACATCCTTGGAAAGTTTTCATCAGGGAAAGCACGCGCAAAAGAAGTGCCCCCATCACATTGCCTAGCATGCTTTTGTTTCGAACTTGACATGATGAAACAGCCAACACATGGTGCCTAAAGTCCATGTTAGATACTTGGTATGACTGGCATCTGGGGTCCAGCCTCATTATGTCATCAGTGAATATGATGTCCACAGATGTCCCCTGTCGGTATGCCAAGGCATCGAGAACATGTTCCGTACGATAAAAACGTGTGCCAGGAATGAAATTTCAGACCTCGGACCACGAAGATACCTAACATGTTATAAATAACCATAGTAAGTATAGATATATCAACCATAAACCATAGTTATTGGAGTTATGTTCACCAACTTAGCTAACGAACTGGGGCACTACCTTGTGTCTGTCTTGTCAGGAAACCTGTGGGTCAAAGGAGGTCACAAATTCTGTGTGTGTGTGTGTTGCTGGCAAACAAAGAAAACATCCAATTTGACCAACTTGATGTTTGAACGTAACCTTAATCACCTTTGATATTTTGGGATTGATATGGATTCATAAGATATCATAAGTTTCACACACTCCGGATTTGAGACACATCAACCAGACATGGTTCATGCCCTCAGCGGAAAGTCCTTTTTACGTCTTGAAATCCTGCCGAGAACTCCGGTGCTGTCGGGAGCTTTGCCAATACCTCAGCTCCACAAGAACAGCACGACCCCTCAAGGTCCCACTGACCCCATCATAAACTCCGGAATTGTTTTGCTAAATCACTCTTGTCGTTTGACACTTTGATGAAGGCCTGGCAGGAGTGGCAGCACGAGGTGATTTGGTTTGTTTCCCCTCATGGCTAAAACGGCAGTCTTTACCTCGGTTACATCTGCCCTGTCTCCAGAATTTGCATGGTTGCTTCTTCTTCTTCTTCTTCTTCTTGTCATTCCACACAACTTTGTGTGGGGTTCTTGTTTTTGGTTCTGTATCCCGGGTGCCTCCTCCTCCTCCTCCCGCCTCCTCCCGCCTCCTCCCGCCTCCTTTCACACAACTTTGTCAACCACCATCTTTCACACACAACTTTGTCACACACCATCTTCCACACACAACTTTGTCAACCACCATCTGTCACACAGCATCTTTCACACACAAACTTTGTCAACCACCATCTTTCACACACAACTTTGTCACACACCATCTTTCACATACAACTTTGTCACACCATCTTTCACACACAGCTTTGTCAACCACCATCTTTCACACACAACTTTGTCACACACCAACTTTCACATACAACTTTGTCAACCACCATCTTTCACACACAACTTTGTCACACACCATCTTTCACATACAACTTTGTCAACCACTATCTTTCACACACAACTTTGTCACACACCATCTTTCACACACAACTTTGTCAACCACCATCTTTCACACCCAACTTTGTCAACCACCATCTTTCACACACAACTTTGTCACATACCATCTCTCACACACACACACAACTTCGTCACATACCATCTCTCACATACAAAAACTTCACACACAGAAACTTAACATACACTAACTTCACACACACTCACATCCACGGTCGTTTTGCGTGGCAGCCGCCTCACTCATAGCACTGGGTGGCGCCCTTGGGCCCGGTTTAGTCGCGCGTAGTCACGCGTAGTCGCGCGTGACGCCGCGGCACTTTGCGTGGCAGGCGTGGCACTTGGTGACATCCACCTTCGTTTCACGTGGCAGGCGTGGCACAATCTCACATCCACGGTCGTTTTGCGTGGCAGGCGTGGCACTCATGGCACTGGGTGGCGCCCTTGGGCCCATTTTAGTCGCGCGTAGTCGCGCGTGAGGCCGCGGCACTTTGCGTGGCAGGCGTGGCACTTGGTGACATCCACCTTCGTTTCACGTGGCAGGCGTGGCGCAATCTCACATCCACGGTCGTTTTGCGTTGCAGGCGCCTCACTCATGGCACTGGGTGGCGCCCTTGGGCCCGGTTTAGTCGCGCGTAGTCGTGCGTGACGCCGCGGCACTTTGCGTGGGAGGCGTGGCACTTGGTGACATCCACCTTCGTTTCACGTGGCAGGCGTCGCACAATCTCACATGCACCTTGGTTTTGCGTGGCAGGCGTGGCGCCATCTTTGACACACCCTCTTTCACACACCACTTTGCCACACACCATCTTTCACACACCATCTTTCACACCCAACTTTGTCACCCACCATCTTTAACGCACCATCTTTCACACACCACTTTGTCACCCACCATCTTTGACACACCATCTTTCACACACAACTTTGTCACACACCGTCTTTCACACACAACTTTGTCACACGCTGCCTTTCACACACCCTCTTTTACACACCATCTTTGTAACACACCATCTTTCACACACCATCTTTTACACCCAACTTTGTCAAACACCATCTTCGGCACACCATGTTTCACACACCACTTTGTCACACACCACTTTGTCACACGCCATCTTTCACCACACCATCTTCCACACACCATCTTTCACCACACCATTTTTCACACACAACTTTGTCACACACCATCTTTGACACACCATCTTTCACACACCACTTTGTCACACACCGTCTTTCACACACAACTTTGTCACACGCTGCCTTTCACACAGAACTTTCACACACACCATCTTTCACCACACCATCCTTCACACACCACTTTGTCACACACCATCTTTCACCACACAATCCTTCACACACAACTTTGTCACACACCATCTTTCGCCACACCATCTTTCACACACCACTTTGTCACACACCATCTTTCACACACAACTTTGTCACACGCTCTCTTTCACACACAACTTTCGCTCACACCATCTTTCACACACTGCTTCGTCACACACACACACCATCTTTCTTCGTCACACACCATCTTTCACATTCCACTTTGTCACACACAACTGTTTTAACTTCTCGATCCTTCACCGCCTCCTTTCCCTTTCCTTCCTTCCCCGTCCCTGCTACAACCTTTGATGCTCATTATTGGAAGAAGTTGACTTGTGGCGTTATCCGGTCCTTTAATTTTTGTCCCTAGATGGTGATCTGCCTCTGTCGGATTGTGGTCGTGATTGACTTCGATCTTTCTTGGGAGGAGGTTTCTCATGCTTGAATGTGCAGGAGTCATTTGTACAAGTCCCTTTGTTCCATTTGACGCAGTACCCCTTTGGAATGTACCCCCTCTTCTCGCCAACTGCGGGTGCAGCGCTCGATGAGGAGGCACCGAGGGTCCTGGCAACTCGTTCACGATTGGACTCGAGGCGTTCCCTGTCCAAGTAGCGGCGTACTGCCGTCACAAGGAACTCATAGGACTTCTTGTCCGTGCCTTCTTCGGCACGATGATACTCCTGCAGGTCATGCGCAATTGCTTTGCTGTTTTTACCTGGTTAAAGAACAGGGTTTCCAGTACGCTAACCTCTGGAATCTTGGGAATACCAGCTATCACTTGGTCCCAATTACTGATGAATCCACGGAGGTTGTCACCTTTGAGCTTCACGCTGAATAGATCCTGGAGGGCTTATGTGGCACCGTGTTTGATATTTGTGGTGAAATGCTCATGCATCATCAACAGTACCTGTCGTCCCCTCACATATCTATGATTGGTGGCTTCGGTCTCTTTGTACGTGCCTACCTTCCGTGCAAAATCACCTGTCAGGATGTTGGTGAGTGCAGATAACAGCTTGGCGTCCAAGGTGGTGAATTTTCCGACGTCCCTAAGTTGATCCAAGGTTTGCCCTTCCTTCCAAGTCTCGCTGATCCAATCAAATGCCTTGTCGGGATCGGTCGAAGCAGACATGACAGCCTCTCGTGTTCGAATCCTCCATTTCGGTATGATTCGGCTTGTGGAAAGGCTGGGATTTTGATCGTGTCTGCTTCCTTGACCGTGCTTTTGTCATTTGATAGTTCTTTGGAAGTACCAAAAATAGCTTTCATGCGACGGACAAACTTGCGATCACTGTCATCAGAGTCATCGTTGTCATCTCCATCATCGTCATCTCCATCCCCAGGCCCACCTCCCGGTGGTCGTCGGCACCCTTGAACGGGCCTCTTACCACCTTTGTCCTTTCGTCCCCGTTCAGGTCTTCCCCTGCCTTTTGTCCCATGATTATCAGGGCCATCATCGCCTGGAGGGTCGTCATCGTTTCCCCTTACCGATTCAACAACACTGGTGGGAGGATAAGTAGGAGAGCGAATCCCCATAACTTCAGAATTAGGGTTAACACCATCAATAGGCGATGGAAACCCGTCTGGTCTGATCATCTCCCATGAGTCGGTGTTACGCACTTTGGGTTTGGATGCACTTGCTGATGCAAAGGAGCTCAACGGAGCTGTTACCTTCACCTCAGTGGCAGGCGGCAACACGGCAGTGGCAGTCTGAACCTCGGGAAATCGTAGTGGACCTAAGGTATTCAGGAGCTTACCCATACGCATGTTCATAGATTCGGTTTGCAATTGCTGGGCCTTTATCTGCTCACTCTGCTGTTAAATGATGGATTCCAACTGGGACAGCTGCATTCTACGACTCTCATCCTGTCTTTCGTAATGGTCCCTAATGGCTTGGATTTGCTGATCCTTGGTTGCATTGGATTGTCTGGCATTCCCGTCTAAAACCCTTTTGCATACTTCTCCTTGTTGTGCAAGCTCTTCCCTGTATTGACCCTCACGACTCTCAGCCAGCTTCATCATCTGATGCATCCGGGCGCTGGCGGCTTCTTCCTCGGCATTGAACCGGCGGCTCATCTCAGATACCATCGTCTGAACCACGTGCTCGGTATTGGCTAAGGCCTCACGATGTCGTGCTTCAGCATCCTGCTCAACCAGTAGTGTAATGGCAGGGTCATGAGAATTCACATGCATCTGATTGTTCTGAACTTGGCTGATGTTCATTGTATTGTGCACTTCACTTGGCTCTTGATTGTGGATTTCAGTGCGGTTCATATGCATGTGGCTTGAGCTCACTGGCATGCCCTCCCGGGATGCGTGATAGTCGTACCTGCGGTGTGAGAACCGAGCAGTGTCAACGTGGGGCTGGTTGGCGCCACGACGCACTAGGGCATTGACCTCACGCTTGTCACTTCGGGAGCGTTCAGAGGGAGTTTGAAGGTCATCTTCGATTAGGATTTCACCTGCAGTTTTGTTCGTGTCCGCGTCTTCAATGGCCATGGCTTCAGACAGTCCGGATGGGTTGGAGCCCTCAGGTGATGGTTTACCCGAGGGGGCGGACATTAGTTACAAAAGGAGAATATGTGGCGATACGGCTGATAACCTATTCAACAGGTTAAGCCGATCAACAACAGCCACGAAGCAACGCGCTTGTTTTCTTGAGCCATAAAGTAATGGTATCTATACATGACTAACAGCTGCCAATTTATGGGGAGCATACGGAGTATAGTTTTTAGATGTTTTTAGTATCACGTAAAAATAAACTCCACTAAATTCCACTAGAATCCATTGGCATCCGCTTTATATCCCCATTCAAAAAATCCATTAGAACCCCATAAAAAGTTGAAAACATCTCCGTAGACATGTCGCCACGTCCCAGTGGCACTCGCTGATTCAAGGCTGCGAACCACGGACGGGGCGCGGACTCCACCTGCAATGTTTTCCACGGTTTGGGCGGTTTCCTCGAATCTTTCCCGTCGTCCAAGTCTGGGAAAGATAAAAAAAGTATAGTTATGTCTATTTGAATGTATTTGACTAGGATTTTTACTGTTTGATCTTTTTGGGGGTCGCTATATGCACTGTACATCCTCATGATTCTACCATATTCTACCTTACCTTGGAATGAAGGGATAAGTTGGCCACCGGACAAAAACAGGATGATCCTGGAATTGTTTTGCTAAATCACTCTTGTCGTTTGATTGCTCTTCAAGCTTCCGGATTGGTGGTTTAATAAGTTTATGGAATGATTGATTATTGTGGATCGAACATGATTATTGGTTTATGATTTATGATGTTTATGGTAAAGCAGGAGGATCTCCAATTTGCAGCTCTTATTCGGCAGAAACCACCCAGGGTACCTGATGGTACCAGTACCCCAGTGCCTCCACGCCCACAGCTGCCATGGTAGAGGTTTCCAACGTGATGCTCCCCGGTGAAGATATCCGGATAGGAACAGGTTTCGGCCCCCCGGAAAGGTTAAATCAACCTTCGCCAAGTAGTGGTTTAGATTCCATGTCGCTATGTCTTGGATGGCTGAGTACTTGGAAATATATGAAATGATGAAACAGTTTGTGGTATGTGCTGCGCCCTTCGAGGTCCTCAGACGGGCATGTGAAGCTCACCTGTCAGATTTAATGAAGCAAACCGATGCGTTCAAAGAGACGAGTACGGTATGGATTAAATTCGAGACCAAAAGGGACAGAAATGAACTGGTCGGTTTCATCCATGTTCACAGTTTGGAAACATGGAACCTGCATCAATTTTTACATGTTGAAAGCATCATGTGAGGTCATGTGGGCATGTGAAAATGCCCATGCCCAAGCACTTCCCGAAGATGCGCCGAAGAATAATCAATTATATAATCAATCTAGAATCAGTTCCCCAAATAGGTGGAAGATGGATGTTCAGTTTCGACCTTTTCCCCCTTGATATGCTTTGACAGGCTTTAGCTTACCCTCTCTGCGCCACAACAATCACTCTTTTTTGGTTCCCAAATGTGTTGCGCTTCATTGTTTCCACTTGCATTTGCTCAAAGTGGGCATCGCCATCAGCACATCTTCAGGTCCCACAGCCCTTGATTTGGTGGGGAGCAAATCACCACGGACTTCAGACCGTGGCTCCTCGTCTTTTTCGGTGCTACTTCAGGTGACGTGCTGTGGTGCCGTGGTTCCGGGCTTTCAACCCCTGCTTCGCCACCAGGCGACACAAGAGTCTTTGGGAACGGCGGGCACAGTAGCAGACTCCACCTTGACGAGCTTCAATTCGCTTCGGCGATGGGAGCATCCGATGCAAGAGACCGATGCTTCGTTGGCAGCGAAAGGCCGACGGGCTTGAAAGAAACTGAAAGAAGTGATGGATGTTTCATGGCCATAGCAATTCAAATCCATCGATAAAAGTAATGGCACTCATACGCAGAAAACTGGAAGAGTTGACAATTTTTGCATGGCCATTGTCAAGCTTTGGACACACTTCAGGTTGCCTGTTAACTGTGCATCGGGTTGTTTCCAATCTCATGCACTTCCACAAAACAACCCTGAGAAAACAGTTCATTCCTGTGGTGAACAGGAGCGATACTCGGGATATGGTGAAATAGTCATTCGAAAGGCACAGGCACACATGAGCCAGTGACATGTCAGGTTATCCATCAGATTTCTCCGAGAGCAAAGTTTGTAGCAGTGCACCATCCACTGCTGCGGCCTGATGTTTCAGCAAATTTCCTGGCTTCATGAACCCCAAGTCACGACAATTTAAAACACCCAAAACCTTCCAGCACTGCCGACTTCTGCGTTACAACCGGTTGCCGGACCGGTTGCCAAAGGAGATTTGGACTTGCCATGGCCACAAAAGTTACCCACTGAAAGGTGGTTCTGTTAGTTTTGGGATCCCATCGAAGCCATTAGGTCTAGCTACAGCGGCTCTTTTCGACCAATTTTTCGGCGACGCAAACGTGACGATCAAAGTCGAACATCTCCGTTCAGTTCCTACCTGCTACAAAATCCGTTGACCAATGGCTGAACTTGGCAAACTTGGACCTGATCTTACACCGAAAGACCCTTTCCGATCTGCCGCACATGCCAAGGACGTTGCTTGTTCAACTCTGGGCCAACCACTAAATGGACTTAAAGAGGCCCCCTGCAATACACTTGTTTGAGTCATTGATTCAATGATAGATTAGATTCAACAAAAATGAGGGATTTGGGATGCTGCGCATAAGACAGAAAGGGTAAAAGCATGAACGGAAGGTTCCCGGATGCTTACAAAATTTTGACCATGTTACTACGTTGCTACGGTTCATGAAAGCTTAGGAGGCCTGGAGCACATGGAAAGGCCACCAAAGTCATTTGAAAGAAAACTGGACCCTGCGACCTTGGGGATTCATATGGCCCACTGGGAGTGGTCAAGTCTCCCAAAGCTTCAGAAAAGATGGTGATTTTTGGGCACTCCAAGGTTTGAGAAGAGTTGCTCATGACTTTCCTTGTTCAACTCTGGGCCAAACAGCAAAATGAGCCCACCACAATCCTCAAGTTACTAAGATGATAGAGTGAATCTATTGGAGCCATGAAGGAAATACCCTCTGCTTCTGGTCCACGGTCTCCCACATGCTCAGCATGCGGTACCAAAATCCAGTGCCCCAATGCTGGAAGAATCTGGAGAAACCTCTTCTAGACACTGCAGGATTGGACAAAAGAGTCTACGGTTCATGAGAGCTTAGGAGGCCTGGAAAGGCCACCAAAGTCATTTGAAAGAAAGCTGGACCTCTTGACTGTGGGAAATTGCGCCGAACCTAAATGGCCACCGGGAGTGTTCACTTATCCTAGAACGAAGTACCTGACTTGGCCCTTTCCAAGCATAGTTTGGCTCCGTTCAGGTACGAACATGAAAGTCGAAAATCTCCGTTCAGTTCCTACCTGGTACAAAATCCGTTGACCCTGATCTTCCACGGCAATGCCCTTTCCCATCTGTGTCACTTGCCCATGACGTTCCTTGTTCAACTCTGGGCCGAACAGTAAATGAACTTGAATGAGCCCTACACAATCCACTTGTTTGAGTCATTGATTCAATAATGCATTCAACAAAAATAGGGAGTTTGGGATGCTGCGCACAAGACATGATTCGGGAGTATTTGGGATGCTGAGCACAAGACATGAAGGGAATCCTTCATGAACGGAAGGTTCGCGAATGCTTGCAATGTTTGACTATATGTTCCTACGGTTCATAAGAGCTTAGGGGGCCTGGAGCACATGGAAAGGCCACCAAGGTCATTTGAAAGAAAGCTAGACCTCTTGACCATGGGAAATTGCGCCGAACCTAAATGGCCCACCGGGAGTGTTCACTTATCCTAGAACGACGTACCTGACTTGGCCCTTGCCAAGCATAGTTTGGCTCCGTTCAGGTACGAACATGAAAGTCGAAAACCTCCGTTCAGTTCCTACCTGGTACAAAATCCGTTGACCCTGATCTTCCACGGCAATGCCCTTTCCCATCTGTGTCACTTGCCCATGACGTTCCTTGTTCAACTCTGGGCCGAACAGTAAATGAACTTGAATGAGCCCTACACAATCCACTTGTTTGAGTCATTGATTCAATAATGCGTTCAACAAAAATAGGGAGTTCGGGATGCTGCGCACAAGACATGATTCGGGAGTGTTTGGAATGCTGAGCACAAGACATGAAGGGAATCCTTCATGAACGGAAGGTTCGCGAATGCTTGCAATGTTTGACCATGTTCCTACGGTTCATAAGAGCTTAGGGGGCCTGGAGCACATGGAAAGGCCATCAAGGTCATTTGAAAGAAAGCTGGACCTCTTGACCGTGGGAAATTGCGCCGAACCTAAATGGCCGACCGGGAGTGTTCACTTATCCTAGAACGACGTACCTGACTTGGCCCTTTCCAAGCATAGTTTGGCTCCGTTCAGGTACGAACATGAAAGTCGAAAATCTCCGTTCAGTTCCTACCTGGTACAAAATCCGTTGACCCTGATCTTCCACGGCAATGCCCTTTCCCATCTGTGTCACTTGCCCATGACGTTCCTTGTTCAACTCTGGGCCGAACAGTAAATGAAATTGAATGAGCCCTAATCCGAACCTAAATGGCCCACTGGGAGTGTTCACTTATCCTCCTGACTTGGCCCTTTCCAAGCATAGTTTGGCTCCGTTCAGGTACGAACATGAAAGTCGAAAATCTCCGTTCAGTTCCTACCTGGTACAAAATCCGTTGACCCTGATCTTCCAGGCAGTGCCCTTTCCCATCTGTGTCACTTGCCCATGACGTTCCTTGTTCAACTCTGGGCCGGACAGTAAATGAACTTGAATGAGCCCTACACAATCCACTTGTTTGAGTCATTGATTCAATAATGCATTCAACAAAAATAGGGAGTTTATGGGAGTATTTGGGATGCTGAGCACAAGACATGAAGGGAATCCTTCATGAACGGAAGGTTCGCGAATGCTTGCAATGTTTGACTATGTTCCTACGGTTCATAAGAGCTTAGGGGGCCTGGAGCACATGGAAAGGCCACCAAGGTCATTTGAAAGAAAGCTAGACCTCTTGACCATGGGAAATTGCGCCGAACCTAAATGGCCCACCGGGAGTGTTCACTTATCCTAGAACGACGTACCTGACTTGGCCCTTGCCAAGCATAGTTTGGCTCCGTTCAGGTACGAACATGAAAGTCGAAAATCTCCGTTCAGTTCCTACCTGGTACAAAATCCGTTGACCCTGATCTTCCACGGCAATGCCCTTTCCCATCTGTGTCACTTGCCCATGACGTTCCTTGTTCAACTCTGGGCCGAACAGTAAATCAGTAAATGAACTTGAATGAGCCCTACACAATCCACTTGTTTGAGTCATTGATTCAATAATGCATTCAACAAAAATAGGGAGTTTGGGATGCTGCGCACAAGACATGATTCGGGAGTATTTGGGATGCTGAGCACAAGACATGAAGGGAATCCTTCATGAACGGAAGGTTCGCGAATGCTTGCAATGTTTGACTATGTGTTCCTACGGTTCATAAGAGCTTAGGGGGCCTGGAGCACATGGAAAGGCCACCAAGGTCATTTGAAAGAAAGCTAGACCTCTTGACCATGGGAAATTGCGCCGAACCTAAATGGCCCACCGGGAGTGTTCACTTATCCTAGAACGACGTACCTGACTTGGCCCTTTCCAAGCATAGTTTGGCTCCGTTCAGGTACGAACATGAAAGTCGAAAATCTCCGTTCAGTTCCTACCTGGTACAAAATCCGTTGACCCTGATCTTCCACGGCAGTGCCCTTTCCCATCTATGTCACTTGCCCATGACGTTCCTTGTTCAACTCTGGGCCGAACAGTAAATGAACTTGAATGAGCCCTAATCCGAACCTAAATGGCCCACCGGGAGTGTTCACTTATTCTAGAACGACGTACCTGACTTGGCCCTTTCCAAGCATAGTTTGGCTCCGTTCAGGTACGAACATGAAAGTCGAACATCTCCGTTCAGTTCCTACCTGGTACAAAATCCGTTGACCCTGATCCTTCCACGGCAATGCCCTTTCCCATCTATGTCACTTGCCCATGACGTTCCTTGTTCAACTCTGGGCCGAACAGTAAATGAACTTGAATGAGCCCTAATCCGAACCTAAATGGCCCACCGAGAGTGTTCACTTATCCTAGAACGAAGTACCTGACTTGGCCCTTTCCAAGCATAGTTTGGCTCCGTTCAGGTACGGACATGAAAGTCGAACATCTCCGTTCAGTTCCTACCTGGTACAAAATCCGTTGACCCTGATCCTTCCACGGCAATGCCCTTTTCCATCTATGTCACTTGCCCATGACGTTCCTTGTTCAACTCTGGGCCGAACAGTAAATGAAGGAAATGCCCTCTGCTTCTGGTCCACGGTCTCCCACATGCTCAGCATGCGGTACCAAAATCCAGTGCCCCAATGCTGGAAGAATCTGGAGAAACCTCTTCTAGACACTGCAGGATTGAGCAAAAGGGTCTATGGTTCATGAGAGCTTAGGAAGCCTGGAAAGGCCACCAAAGTCATTTGAAAGAAAGCTGGAACCCCTGACCGCTGGAAATGATGCCGAACCTAAACGGCCCACCAAGTGTGTTGATTGATCCTAGAATGAGGTTACCACCATAGATCTTACTCAATTTAAGATTTGCAAAAAGGTCGAAGAAATCCGTTGACCAATGGCTGAACTTTGCAAACTTGAACCTGATCTTACACCGAAAGACCCTTTCCGATCTGCGCCACATGCCAAGGACGTTGCTTGTTCAACTCTGGGCCAACCACTAAATGAGCTTAAATGAGCCCCCTGCAATCCACTTGTTTGAGTCATTGATTCAAGGATAGATTGGATTCAACAAAAATGAGGGATTTGGGATGCTGCGCACGAGGTTTGATTCGGGAATGCTTTGGATCCTGAGCGCAAGACATGAATGGAAAAAACATGAACGGAAGGTTTCCGGATGCTTACAAAATTTTGACCATGTTACTATGGTTCATGAAAGCTGGAGCACATGGAAAGGCCACTAAGGTTACCACCATAGATCTTACTCAATTTAAGATTTGCGAAAAGGTCGAAGACCAAATCAAGAAATTTGGAAGGAACAAGCGACTTGATGTGTTCTTTTTGGCCCTATAGCTTATGACGGACGATTTGCACATGTTACTAATTTCTGCTTTTCCTGTCAGAAATGCTTTTCTGCACCACTTATCTTCAATTCTGCTCTCGGACCTTTTTTGTCATTTTTGAATATTTTTGTCATCCACATCCATTGTTCGTTTTGAGCACTGTCCCATCGTGCAAGGACATCCAAATCCCTCACGATTTTCGGGTGGAAATAAATGATGTCTCCACCAGACTTTTTTTAGAGCAAACATTGAGCCACAGCAGCTCTGTGCTGAAACTAACGTTTGTTGATGGGCCTCCGTGGCAAAACAATTTTGGTGACGGCGCTTTGAACCAATACAAAGGCGTTTCTTCCCGAGACAAAAGCGTTTCTTCCCGATACAAAAGCGTTTTTACCCGTACCCCAGTTTCGGATAGTTTTGGTTGTTTTTGAAATGTCCGAATCACAGTGAAATGGTACGAAAGGTTGCAAATCGAGGGCTCACAACCCATCCAAACCATGTCAATCCACTTTGTTTCCAATTGATCAGCTGTGGCATCACTGTCACCTGCAACAGGTTTGTTGGTTTCCTTTCATCCTGGCTATTCTTGATCATTTGGAGCAAGAACGTTTTTGGGAGGCAGCAACGTTTTTTTGCAGCAACGACCAAAATAAGTGCTGTTTCAGGCAAAAACCAAAAAAAGGAGCACCAGGAAGGCATAGGAATGAGCCCCCTGCAATCCACTTGTTTGAGTCATTGATTCAAGGATAAATTGGATGCGATTTTCGCGAGCTTTCGCGCCCAGCGATTTTCCTTTCGCGGAGACACCATAGGTTAACTCCTTGATAAATTTGTTTAAGGCATGTTTGAAGGCTGCTCATGTCGGTTGCAGGTCGACTGCTACATTGTCATCAACGTTCAAAGCACGTTCATGGGAGGAGCGGGTTCAGCTCTACGTCTTACGTCTGCCATCGTCCGAAGCCTGGGAGCATGTCTGGATTATTCTGCCGAAGCAGATTTCTGAGCATCTAGACTCATTGCCGATTTGCAGGCGACTGACAATGATTTGAGTCAGAGAAACACATCTGAGCCTAGGATCTTCTTCTGCTACCAACCGAGCAGCTCATTGGCATGCTCTGCATTGAGGCTACTTTAGGCAATCATCACACTTCGGCGCTTTGATAACAGGTTTGAAAGCACTCTGTGAGCCGAAACACGCAGTGAGCGCCTTTAATGATGGCGGCAGATCTCAAAGCACTCAAACTCCAAGAAGACATCCTTGGAAAGTTTTCATCAGGGAAAGCCGGGAAAGCACGCGCAAAAGAAGTGCCCCGGCATTGCCTAGCATGGTTTTGTTTCGAACTTGACATGATGAAACAGTCAACGCATGGTGCCTAAAGTCCATGTTAGATACTTGGTATGACTGGCATCTGGGGTCCAGCCTCATTATGCCATCAGTGAATATGATGTCCACATGAGGGATGCCTTAAGGGGATGCCCCCGTCAACATACCTCAGAATAATTATAATATTATTCCGGCACCCGTTGAGTTCAAAAAAATAAATTATTCTAAGAACTCATGAGTTCATATGGAAAAATGGAATAATTTCCATCAAAATGATACCGGTATAGTCTATTTCTAGCCAAACGCAAGTGATCGTAAGCAGCTGCGCGCAAACGGCCGAGAACGGTTTCCCTTCTTGCAGAGCTGGGGCACAAATTTAAACAATTTTCAACATACTCAGATAGGATCAAGAAGAGTCAGGATAGTATCTTTAAACAAATTTCCTCTCAGCAACCCACTGGCTGAACATGGTTTTAGTTTGTTTTGGGTGTTTGAAACTGGGCTAGTTTGGTGGTTCTGGCCTTAGTGGGAATGAGTGGGAAAAGCAAAATATTTGGTTGTCACTGGTTATTTTTTTTGCAAATTTCTGGATTTGTTTTGTGATTGTAGCAGCTGCCCCCTTTTGTTTTTCAGGGGTGCCAGGCATCTCCAATACCTCCAGAATAATTTCTCCCCTGGGGAAAGCCCGGAGAAAAAAAAACAACTTGGCTCTCTTCTAGAGGATTTCCCAACTTTGCGTCCGCGCCCCTATTTCTTCCATATTCCCTTCATTTCCTTCCAAAAAACTCCCGTTGGCCATAGTGGGAATGGGTGGGAAATGTGTGGGGTTTCATTTGTTTTTTTGGCAATTCTTGCCAATTTCTGGGCTAATTTTGTGATTAGCTGTCCGCTTTCGTTTTTGAGGGGTACCAGGCATCTCCAATACCCCTAGAATAATTTCCCCCCTGGGGAAAGCCCACACAATGGCACTCAACCTGGCCTTTTCCTAGGTATTTTCCTAACATTCCCCATTCATTGCCACCCAAAGAGCTCTCGAGAGAAAGTACCGTGAGAGAAAGGTGGTCCGGTCGACACTAGTTGTGCGTGCAAGTATGCTGCAAAAAAAGGTTGGCAGCAATTGCCCAAACTGCATGATGCCTTAAATAACTGCAATTGGCATTTCCAGCAAAAAGTTTTCAGGCAAACACCGCCAAGCTAGGAATGGCTTTTGGAAAGGCCAGGCCAAACCTAGGAAGTATAGGCTGCTTCAAGATGTTTTAAGTTACCAAAAATTATTCCAAAACCTAATTATTCCGGGGTATCTTGACAGGCTGGATCATGATTTTCAAATGCCAACATGCATAATCGTATACCTACCCCCCTCAAAAATTATTCCTTGAAAATTATTCCAAAAGAAATTATTCCATAACCTAGTTGATAGCCTGGAATAATTTCTTAAGGCATGGGTCATATGTCCACAGATGTCCCCTGTCGGTATGCCAAGGCATCGAGAACATGTTCGGTACGATAAAACGTGTGCCAGGAATGAAACTTCAGACCTCGGACCACGAAGATACCTAACATGTTATAAATAACCATAGTAAGTATAGATATATCAACCATAAACCATAGTTATTGGAGTTATGTTCACCAACTTAGCTAACGAACTGGGGCACCACCTTGTGTCTGTCTTGTCAGGAAACATGTGGGTCAAAGGAGGTCACAAATTCTGCGTGTGTGTGTGTGTGTGTCGCTGGCAAACAAAGAAAACATCAAATTTGACCAACTTGATGTTTGAACGTAACCTTAATCACCTTTGATATTTTGGGATTGATATGGATTCATAAGCTATCATAAGCTTCACACACTCCGGATTTGAGACACATCAACCAAACATGGTTCATGCCCTCAGCGGAAAGTCCTTTTTACGTCTTGAAATCCTGCCGAGAACTCCGGTGTTGTCGGGAGCTTTGCCAATACCTCAGCTCCACAAGAACACGACCCCTCAAGGTCCCACTGACCCTATCATAAACTCCGGAATTGCTTTGCTAAATCACTCTTGTCGTTTGACTCTTCAAGCTTCCGGATTGGTGGTTTAAGAAGTTTATGGAATGATTGATTATTGTGGATCGAACATGATTATTGGTTTATGATTTATGATGTTTATGGTAAAGCAGGATGATCTCCAATTTGCAGCTCTTATTCAGCAGAAACCACCCAGGTTACCTGATGGTACCGGTAGCCCAGCCATGCCTCCACGCCCACAGCTGCCATGGTAAAGATTTCCGATGCTCCCCGGTGAAGATATCCGGATAGGAAGAGGTTTCGGCCCCCCGGAAAGGTTAAATCAACATTCGCCAAGTAGTGGTTTAGAATCCATGTCGCTATGTCTTGGATGGCTGAGTACTTGAAAATATATGAAATGATGAAACAGTTTGTGGTATGTGCTGCGCCCTTCGAGGTCCTCAGACGGGCATGTGAGGCTCACCTGTCAGATTCAATGAAGCAAACCGATGCGTTCAAAGAGACGGGTACGGTATGGATTAAATTCGAGACCAAAAGGGACAGAAATGAACTGGTCGGTTTCATCCATGTTCACAGTTTGGAAACATGGAACCTGCATCAATTTTTACATGTTGAAAGCATCATGTGAGGTCATGTGGGCATGTGAAAATGCCCATGCCCAAGCACTTCCCGAAGATGCGCCGAAGAATAATCAACTATATATATATATAATCAATCTAGAATCAGTTCCCCAAATAGGTGGAAGATGGATGTTCAGTTTCGACCTTTTCCCACTTGATATGCTTTGACAGGCTTTAGCTTACCCTCTCTGCGCCACAACAATCACTCTTTTTTGGTTCCCAAATGTGTTGCGCTTCATTGTTTCCACTTGCATTTGCTCAAAGTGGGCATCGCCATCAGCACATCTTCAGGTCCCACAGCCCTTGATTTGGGGAGCAAATCACCAGGGACTGCAGACCCTGGCTCGTCTTTTTCGGTGCTACTTCAGGTGACGTGCTGTGGTGCCGTGGTTCCGGGTTTTCAACCCCTGCTTCGCCACCAGGCGACACAAGAGTCTCTCTTGGAACGGCGGGCCACAGTAGCAGACTCCACCTTGACGAGCTTCAATTCGCTTCGGCGATGGGAGCATCCGACGCAAGAGACTGATGCTTCGTTGGCAGCGAAAAGCCGACGGGCTTGAAAGAAACTGAAAGAAGTGATGGATGTTTCATGGCAGCCATAGCAATTCAAATCCATCGATAAAAGTAATAGCACTCATACGCAGAAAACTGGAAGAGTTGACAATTTTTGCATGGCTATTGTCAAGCTTTGGACACACTTCAGGTTGCCTGTTAACTGTGCATCGGGTTGTTTCCAATCTCATGCACTTCCACAAAACAACCCTGAGAAAACAGTTCATTCCTGTGGTGAACAGGAGCGATACTCGGGATGTGGTGAAATAGTCATTCGAAAGGCACAGGCACACATGAGCCAGTGACATGTTAGGTTATCCATCAGATTTCTCCGAGAGCAAAGTTTGTAGCAGTGCACCATCCACTGCTACGGCCTGATGTTTCAGCAAATTTCCTGGCTTCATGAACCCCAAGTCACGACAATTTAAAACACCCAAAACCTTCCAGCACTGCCGACTTCTGCGTTACAACCGTTTGCCGGACCGGTTGCCGAAGGAGATTTGGACTTGCCATGGCCACAAAAGTTACCCACTGAAAGGTGGTTCTGTTAGTTTTGGGATCCCATCGAAGCCATTAGGTCTAGCTACAGCGGCTCTTTTCGACCAATTTTTCAGCGACGCAAACGTGACGATCAAAGTCGAACATCTCCTCTCAGTTCCTACCTGCTACAAAATCCGTTGACCAATGGCTGAACTTGGCAAACTTGAACCGGCCTGATCTTACACCGAAAGACCCTTTCCGATCTGCGCCACATGCCAAGGACGTTGCTTGTTCAACTCTGGGCCAACCACTAAATGAGCTTAAATGAGCCCCCTGCAATCCACTTGTTTGAGTCATTGATTCAAGGATAGATTGGATTCAACAAAAATGAGGGATTTGGGATGCTGCGCACGAGGTTTGATTCGGGAATGCTTTGGATCCTGAGCGCAAGACATGAATGGAAAAAACATGAACGGAAGGTTTCCGGATGCTTACAAAATTTTGACCATGTTACTATGGTTCATGAAAGCTGGAGCACATGGAAAGGCCACTAAGGTTACCACCATAGATCTTACTCAATTTAAGATTTGCGAAAAGGTCGAAGACCAAATCAAGAAATTTGGAAGGAACAAGCGACTTGATGTGTTCTTTTTGGCCCTATAGCTTATGACGGACGATTTGCACATCAGCATCAGCAGCATCCCTCAAAGTTTTGACCTGACTCGGCCCTTTGCAAGCATAGTTTGGCTCTGTTCAGGTACGAACATCAAAGTCGAACATCTCCTCTCAGTTCCTACCTGCTACAAAATCCGTTGACCAATGGCTGAACTTGGCAAACTTGAACCTGATCTTATACCGAAAGACCCTTTCCGGCGCCACATGCCAAGGACGTTGCTTGTTCAACTCTGGGCCAACCACTAAATGGACTTAAAGAGGCCCCCTGCAATACACTTGTTTGAGTCATTGATTCAATGATCGATTAGATTCAACAAAATGAGGGATTTGGGATGCTGCGCATAAGCTAGAAAGGGTAAAAGCATGAACAGAAGGTTCCCGAATGCTTACAAAATGTTGATCATGTTACTACGTTGCTACAGTTCATGAAAGTTTAGCAGGCCTGGAGCATACGGAAAGGCCACCAAGGTCATTTGAAAGAAAACTGGACCCTGCGACCTTGGGGATTCAATGGCCCACTGGGAGTGGTCAACTCTGGGCCGAACAGTAAATGAACTTGAATGAGCCCTAAACAATCCACCTGTTTGAGTCATTGATTCAATAATGCATTCAACAAAAATAGGGAGTTTGGGATGCTGCGCACAAGATATGATTCGGGAATATTCGGGATGCTGAGCACAAGACATGAAGGGGAAAAGCATGAACAGAAGGTTCCCGAATGCTTACAAAATGCTGACCATGTTACTACGTTGCTACAGCTCATGAAAGTTTAGCAGGCCTGGAGCATACGGAAAGGCCACCAAGGTCATTTGAAAGAAAACTGGACCCTGCGACCGTGGGGATTCAATGGCCCACTGGGAGTGGTCAACTCTGGGCCGAACAGTAAATGAACTTGAATGAGCCCTACACAATCCACTTGTTTGAGTCATTGATTCAATAATGCATTCAACATCATTCAACGAGTTTGGGATGCTGCGCACAAGATATGATTCGGGAATATTTGGGATGCTGAGCACAAGACATGAAGGGGAAAAGCATGAACAGAAGGTTCGCGGATGCTTACAAATTTTTGACCATGTTACTACGTTGCTACAGTTCATGAAAGCTTAGGTTGCCTGCAGCACATGGAAAGGCCACCAAGGTTATTGGAAAGAAAGCTAGACCCTGTGACCTTGAGAACCAAAATGGCCCTTTAGGAGTGGTCAAGACTCCCAGAAATTCAGTATGGACTGTGATGTTTGGGCATTCAAAGGTTTGAGAAGAGTTCACGTTCCTTGTTCAACTCTGGGCCAAACAGCAAGATGGGCCCTACACAATCCACTTGTTTGAATCATTGATTCAAGGATAGATTCAACAAAAATGGGCGGATTCTGGATGCTGCGCTACGAGGATTTCCAGTATACCTTTCGGAATGTTGGTTCAGAATTCAAGTCGTGTGTGAGCTTGGAAATATCGTGACAGGAAAAGGCCGATATCATTTAAAAGAAAGCTGGACCTCTTGACCGTGGGAAATTGCGCCGAACCTAAATGGCCCACCGGGAGTGTTCACTTATCCTAGAACGAAGTACCTGACTTGGCCCTTTCCAAGCATAGTTTGGCTCCGTTCAGGTACCAACATGAAAGTCGAAAATCTCCGTTCAGTTCCTACCTGGTACAAAATCCGTTGACCCTGATCTTCCACGGCAATGCCCTTTCCCATCTGTGTCACTTGTCCATGACGTTCCTTGTTCAACTCTGGGCCGAACAGTAAATGAACTTGAATGAGCCCTACACAATCCACTTGTTTGAGTCATTGATTCAATAATGCATTCAACATCATTCAACGAAAATAGGGAGTTTGGGATGCTGCGCACAAGATATGATTCGGGAATATTTGGGATGCTGAGCACAAGACATGAAGGGAATCCTTCATGAACGGAAGGTTCGCTAAGACTCCAGGGGAACATGGGGAGTATCCCCTCAGCTTCCAGTGAAGGACAGGAGATGGACGACATCCGACCAGAGGATTCGGCTTCTCAGGTGGGTGGACAATACCTTGGAACTATGTCTGTAGTCGGAGGAACCACAAGGAAGAACTTCCCTCCTCCGCCACTGCCACCTATGAGTGGCAGCCCCAAGCAGCCGAGAAGCCGCCCAGGGAGACCACCAATGCAGCCACCCAAGCTTCCTGCCAAGTTCAGTCAGGATCCACCACAGCCAGAGACCACCGCATCTTCGAGTAGACCAGGTTCCTACGGTTCATAAGAGCTTAGGGGGCCTGGAGCGCATGGAAAGGCCACCAAGGTCATTTGAAAGAAAGCTGGACCTCTTGACCGTGGGAAATTGCGCCGAACCTAAATGGCCCACCGGGAGTGTTCACTTATCCTAGAACGAAGTACCTGACTTGGCCCTTTCCAAGCATAGTTTGGCTCCGTTCAGGTACGAACATGAAAGTCGAAAATCTCCGTTCAGTTCCTACCTGGTACAAAATCCGTTGACCCTGATCTTCCACGGCAATGCCCTTTCCCATCTGTGTCACTTGTCCATGACGTTCCTTGTTCAACTCTGGGCCGAACAGTAAATGAACTTGAATGAGCCCTACACAATCCACTTGTTTGAGTCATTGATTCAATAATGCATTCAACATCATTCAACGAAAATAGGGAGTTTGGGATGCTGCGCACAAGATATGATTCGGGAATATTTGGGATGCTGAGCACAAGACATGAAGGGAATCCTTCATGAACGGAAGGTTCGCTAAGACTCCAGGGGAACATGGGGAGTATCCCCTCAGCTTCCAGTGAAGGACAGGAGATGGACGACATCCGACCAGAGGATTCGGCTTCTCAGGTGGGTGGACAATACCTTGGAACTATGTCTGTAGTCGGAGGAACCACAAGGAAGAACTTACCTCCTCCGAGACCACCAATGCAGCCACCCAAGCTTCCTGCCAAGTTCAGCCAGGATCCACCACAGCCAGAGACCACCGCATCTTCGAGTAGACCAGGTTCCTACGGTTCATAAGAGCTTAGGGGGCCTGGAGCGCATGGAAAGGCCACCAAGGTCATTTGAAAGAAAGCTGGACCTCTTGACCATGGGAAATTGCGCCGAACCTAAATGGCCCACCGGGAGTGTTCACTTATCCTAGAACGAAGTACCTGACTTGGCCCCCCAGCATAGTTTGGCTCCGTTCAGGTACGAACATGAAAGTCAAAAATCTCCGTTCAGTTCCTACCTGGTACAAAATCCGTTGACCCTGATCTTCCACGGCAGTGCCCTTTCCCATCTGTGTCACTTGCCCATGACGTTCTTTGTTCAACTCTGGGCCGAACAGTAAATGAACTTGAATGAGCCCTACACAATCCACTTGTTTGAGTCATTGATTCAATAATGCATTCAACAAAAATAGGGAGTTTGGGATGCTGCGCACAAGATATGATTCGGGAATATTTGGGATGCTAGCACAAGACATGAAGGGAATCCTTCATGAACGGAAGGTTCGCGAATGCTTGCAATGTTTGACTATATGTTCCTACGGTTCATAAGAGCTTAGGGTGCCTGGAGCACATGGAAAGGCCATCAAGGTCATTTGAAAGAAAGCTGGACCTCTTGACCGTGGGAAATTGCGCCGAACCTAAATGGCCCACCGAGAGTGTTCACTTATCCTAGAACGAAGTACCTGACTTGGCCCTTTCCAAGCATAGTTTGGCTCCGTTCAGGTACGAACATGAAAGTCGAAAACCTCCGTTCAGTTCCTACCTGGTACAAAATCCGTTGACCCTGATCTTCCACGGCAGTGCCCTTTCCCATCTATGTCACTTGCCCATGACGTTCCTTGTTCAACTCTGGGCCGAACAGTAAATGAACTTGAATGAGCCCTAATCCGAACCTAAATGGCCCACCGGGAGTGTTCACTTATTCTAGAACGACGTACCTGACTTGGCCCTTTCCAAGCATAGTTTGGCTCCGTTCAGGTACGAACATGAAAGTCGAACATCTCCGTTCAGTTCCTACCTGGTACAAAATCCGTTGACCCTGATCCTTCCACGGCAATGCCCTTTCCCATCTATGTCACTTGCCCATGACGTTCCTTGTTCAACTCTGGGCCGAACAGTAAATGAACTTGAATGAGCCCTAATCCGAACCTAAATGGCCCACCGAGAGTGTTCACTTATCCTAGAACGAAGTACCTGACTTGGCCCCCCAGCATAGTTTGGCTCCGTTCAGGTACGAACATGAAAGTCAAAAATCTCCGTTCAGTTCCTACCTGGTACAAAATCCGTTGACCCTGATCTTCCACGGCAGTGCCCTTTCCCATCTGTGTCACTTGCCCATGACGTTCCTTGTTCAACTCTGGGCCGAACAGTAAATGAACTTGAATGAGCCCTACACAATCCACTTGTTTGAGTCATTGATTCAATAATGCATTCAACATCATTCAACAAAAATAGGGAGTTTGGGATGCTGCGCACAAGACATGATTCGGGAGTGTTTGGAATGCTGAACACAAGACATGAAGGGAATCCTTCATGAACGGAAGGTTCGCGAATGCTTGCAATGTTTGGCTATGTTCCTACGGTTCATAAGAGCTTAGGGGGCCTGGAGCACATGGAAAGGCCACCAAGGTCATTTGAAAGAAAGCTGGACCTCTAGACCATGGGAAATTGCGCCGAACCTAAATGGCCCACCGGGAGTGTTCACTTATCCTAGAACGACGTACCTGACTTGGCCCTTTCCAAGCATAGTTTGGCTCCGTTCAGGTACGAACATGAAAGTCGAAAATCTCCGTTCAGTTCCTACCTGGTACAAAATCCGTTGACCCTGATGTTCCACGGCAATGCCCTTTCCCATCTGTGTCACTTGCCCATGACGTTCCTTGTTCAACTCTGGGCCGAACAGTAAATGAACTTGAATGAGCCCTACACAATCCACTTGTTTGAGTCATTGATTCAATAATGCATTCAACAAAAATAGGGAGTTTGGGATGCTGCGCACAAGACATGATTCGGGAGTATTTGGGATGCTGAGCACAAGACATGAAGGGAATCCTTCATGAACGGAAGGTTCGCGAATGCTTGCAATGTTTGACTATGTTCCTACGGTTCATAAGAGCTTAGGGGGCCTGGAGCACATGGAAAGGCCACCAAGGTCATTTGAAAGAAAGCTAGACCTCTTGACCATGGGAAATTGCGCCGAACCTAAATGGCCCACCGGGAGTGTTCACTTATCCTAGAACGACGTACCTGACTTGGCCCTTTCCAAGCATAGTTTGGCTCCGTTCAGGTACGAACATGAAAGTCGAAAATCTCCGTTCAGTTCCTACCTGGTACAAAATCCGTTGACCCTGATCTTCCACAGCAATGCCCTTTCCCATCTATGTCACTTGCCCATGACGTTCCTTGTTCAACTCTGGGCCGAACAGTAAATGAACTTGAATGAGCCCTAAACAATCCACTTGTTTGAGTCATTGATTCAATAATGCATTCAACGAAAATTGGGAGTTTGGGATGCTGCGCACAAGATATGATTCGGGAATATTTGGGATGCTGAGCACAAGACATGAAGGGAATCCTTCATGAACGGAAGGTTCGCGAATGCTTGCAATGTTTGGCTATGTTCCTACGGTTCATAAGAGCTTAGGGGGCCTGGAGCCCATGGAAAGGCCACCAAGGTCATTTGAAAGAAAGCTGGACCTCTAGACCATGGGAAATTGCGCCCGAACGCATGTGTTGCACTTTTTTTTCTGCATACCTTTTCCCCGCGAAAAACGGGAAAAGTCGAAAAAAAATCTTTTTTTCTTTCTCTGCCCGAACGCACGCGTGTTTTTTTGTTTCTGCACCCCTTTTCCGCGCGAAAAACGGGAAACATCGAAAAAAAATCTTTTTTTCTTTCTCTGCCCGAACGCATGTGTTGCACTTTTTTCCTGCATACCTTTTCCCCGCGAAAAACGGGAAAAGTCGAAAAAACATCTTTTTTTCTTTCTCTGCCCGAACGCACGCGTGTTTTTTTTGTTTCTGCATACCTTTTCCGCGCGAAAAACGGGAAAAATCGAAAAAAAATCTTTTTTTCTTTCTCTGCCCGAACGCACGCGTGTTTTTTTTGTTTCTGCATACCTTTTCCGCGCGAAAAACGGGAAAAATCGAAAAATTTTCTTTTTTTCTTTCTCTGCCCGAACGCACGCGTGTTTTTTTTGTTTCTGCATACCTTTTCCCCGCAAAAAACGGGAAAAATCGAAATTTTTTCTTTTTTTCTTTCTCTGCCCGAACGCACAAAAGGGTACGCGCTAGAAAAACAACGCGCGCGATCCAGCTTAGGAATTCCCGGAAATCGACTTTTTGTGGTAGTTTTATCAGTTAAACAAGCACAAAACTGGTGCCAAAGGGCCACTGCGCAGGGGATTAAAGTGGAGAAAATATGGATTCTGTATGACAACTGTTCAGAAAGAACCCAAGTATAATTTGCAACATGGCCGTGGGGAACGGTTACGAAACTATCAAGCGGATAGAGTCGGTGAAATTGATATCTATACAGTACTTCTACCTATCTATCTACCCATCTACCTATCTATCTACCTATCTATCTGCCTATCTATCTATCTATCTAACTGATGCTCTCTATCACCCCCCAAAAATGGATCGTCATTGTCAACAATATGTTTAAAAAAAGACATCTGATACTAAGCATGACCAGCCATTTGTTGGTCCAGTGATACCCCAAGTGACCGCCCTTGTCCCGCAGTTGGCCGCTGCACCGCAGGTCGGATGCGAGCATCTCAGACCTCAGAGCTGATCTTGGTACAAGGAATTGGGGAGATGACCAGCAAATATATAGATTACATGTATAGACTGTATAGATATCTATATACATATAGATATCTATACTAGGCGTGTATATTTTTTCTGCCTATGTATGTGTATATCTGTGTTATATGTGTAATTTTGCATGTATATACGTATACAGGCGTATACATATACATTCATACACACACACATATATATATTCACACATGTTTTTAAAGATGTACAGTACACGCAAGCAGACTGGTCTTAAATTTGCAACACGACATTCATGAACTGGGATTCTCTTTCCATGTTTTCATATGGTTTCCAGCGGGGAAAACACGACAACGTCAAGCAAAACTCCTGTGGCAAGGAAATGTTGAGATCCAGCCATGACATTGAGGGTGAGGGCAAAGATGAAGAGGAAGTGAATCCCTCCAGTTGGGGAAGACCATGTCAAGATGTGATCATCTGAGCCTTTGAAAGCAAGATCGTGTTCTGGCAGTGATGACAACCCCCTTTTTGGATCTTCGGGAGCATAACCCACGCAACCTTTTCAGGTATCCCAAGCAGCGATTGAAACTCAGGGATTTCCCTCGCCAAGATGCAAGGTCTGTGGAGCTGCATCTCCCTGCCAGGCTGTATCCGCCAGGCTGGAAAAGGATCACGGGTGACCATACACCAAAAAACACCTGGAGGAATCACCTACAGTGAATTTCAGATGAATTTCAATACTCCTCTACATCTGAACTTCATTCGAATTCAAATCCAGATGTGAACATATCTAGCACTGCAGCTGGGAGCTACTAATTTGGGTCAACATACAAAGAGGTGAAAGTGCAAGTCATCACCTACAAGTGGTGCCGCCTCCAGTTATGTTTCTTAGTTCATAAACCTGCTGAAAACTACAGATACATCTACCGTCTACCATACTAATTATTAGAGTTATAAACCAACTGTCATTCAGCATGCAAGTGATTGTGCACCTTGGAAGAGGGCGTTTGACCTGGGCCAAAGGGGAAAGATGCAGAAAAAGTATAACTGGGTTCATTGGCCGAATTCTAGGGGTGGAAAGTGACAGATACTTCAAACCATCCTAGCTATAACTAGTATTCGCAGAAATAGGGGAAAGGAACAATAATGACAAAACAACTCAGAGTTAAGACTTCGAAGACACACGAGCAGCACAAAAAGACAAGAGAACGAATAATCAAATCCACGAGCATGAATCGCGCTCAAAGACCCACAGTCAAGTTTTTATATTGATCATATTGCAGGCAAAACTCTGGGAGTTCGCGTGCCAGCCTGAGTCGGACAGTGACGGGAACTGACAAAGTAGGTAGAATCAAGGTGGATGTATGGGTTTGTCTGGAAGTGGAATATATACCAGTTTATGGCCATTTTGAATGGGCAATGTCACCACTATTATAGATGCGGGGGTATCCTATTTTGGACCAGCTCATGTGAGGAGTCGGACAGCATCCCATCTGGGAAATTTTATGGCAATCAAAAAGCCAGTGCCAGGCTGTATCACAGCTGCTTGTAGCCTATGGATGCTTATGGTCAATTTGCATCACCAGATTGCATTCGGTGATATTTCACTTATGATTCTTTATTCTTTAGATTCGTCTCCCAGGGCTCCCCACTGCTTTGGCTGTCTTATGGGCGATTTCCTGTCATGCGGCAGGAAAGACTCAAGCGCATCTTTGGGGCGTCCCAACATTTTGGATATCCCATGCGAGTTTCAAGTTCAAGAAACAACAGAAATATTGCGCTTTTCGATAAACACCATGGACTAAAAGCCTTCAAACGATGATTTTGGGTACCCGCAATCTGCAAAATCATCTAGTATATCCAGGTCCTAGTCACACCCACTAACCATCCCCAAAAGAAGAGATTTTGCAAGATTCAAACGTTCCAACCTTTCAAAAAAGAAAATGGATGACATATTCGTCAACTTCTTGATTTTCACAGATGTCACCGGGCCAGGAGAGAAACCCGCAAGCCAAATCCAGAATCTCTATGAATCTCGGTATCCGACGTCGTATCCAGTCACAGGACGCATGATGATCATGATGGGAACAAACATTGAAGATATTGAAGTGGTCCGCTCCATGGCTATCAGTATCAGCTATCGACTCACTGGTCTGAGTGTTCTGTTCAGAAACCAGTAAATTCAATAAAACTTCAACGATTCCATTGAATTCGTAGTGCCCCATGATTCCTGTCAGCACAGGACACCGCGCCAGAAAGACATCGTTGCACCACTTGCTACCAGTTTCCTGCATGGATCCAGCAGTTCGATGCAGCGATCGGCAGATAGTAATGGTAATGAGCAACGCCCCGCATCATTATCAAGTAATGGTAATTATGGTAATTGCTTGATAGTAATGCAAACATAGAGACAGGAACCTTGGCACCCCTGGCCTGACAATGCATCCCTGAGAATATTTGGCATGGAGGCAAAGATAGATCATTTATGAGGGTGTGATTAGAAGGCCCCGTACTGGACCATGACTTCCTTGAGGCCCTAAAGCTATGGCGGTCTAAGACACTGGTAAAATGAAACCGTCACAGTTCAGCATCTCACATCGGCAAACACATATCATATTTATCTATTGTATTCTACTGTATTCTATTGCCATCTATTTGGATGACGATCAGACTCCTCTTTCTAGTTTGGTTATAATCCCACCATCTTGGTCAATTGAGATTCAAAATCCCAAGGATGAAGGAACCAACAAATAACTTGGGTCGAATACCATTTCCCCACGAGCAGTGCTCATGGCATTGGGGTAAATCCCCGCAGTTTTGGACAAACCCAAAAATCATATTGGTTATATGTCCCAGTGTATCCTACTGTATCTTCATATTGTCTTGGTAAATCCACCATTCTCTGGCGAATTTTCGACATCACCTGGTACTCTGTCCATCTCTGTCCTCCACCCTCAAGCGCACTGCAAGGCTCGAAGCCTGGAAAAAGCGAACTGTTTTTGGATTGACCAATATGTACTTGCAGGCATGTACATTTATGTAATTGTATATATATATATACACGACAGAATATATATATATATACACATACATACTATGTATATATATAATATGATATATATATATACACATACTATATATATATATACACATACTATATATATATATACATACTATATATATATACATACTATATATATATATATATAACAACTGTCGCCCAGATCAACAGAAACACCCCGCCCGGCCGCCCAGTGTTTCGCGCTGTCGCCCTCTCGATTTTTTCTCCGGACGTGCGCTGCAAAAGTAGGTTCGTTCGAGCGGCCGTTGTCATGCTTCCTGAGCCGCAGAGGGTCTCCCCCTTTTGTTTGGTGCTTTACATGTGGGGGGGGGGCAGTGAGCGCCCCCCCATCTCCGACTTACATTACAAAAGGGGGGTTTCCATTAAGAGGTTAAACCACACCGACAGGTACCCCGGAGTCCCCTCACAACCATTGTTGGGAGGCAAACAAAGTGGGTTATCCCCAGATGCGCCTAACCGAAACCCTACCCCTTATGTAAATATGTGTTCATATCACATTGAAAGATGGGAAAGTCAACTCCTTACATTTTATGCCGGGTCGCTTCTCCATCCTTCTGTGTTTTTGAGATGGGTTGTGGTGGGTGGGGAAAACACAGAGGCAATCCCTCAATTCCCCAAAATTCCCCCCCCTGTGGCGGCAAAACCCTTGATCCAAAATGGCCACCACAGTAGGGTGTTATTACTTAACCAACCATCCCACCATGTTGTTACTGGGGCCCGTTGTTAGTGCATGCAACAAGTTGCATTACCCAACAACTGTCGCCCAGATCAACAGAAACACCCCGCCCGGCCGCCCAGTGTTTCGCGCTGTCGCCCTCTCGATTTTTTCTCCGGACGTGCGCTGCAAAAGTAGGTTCGTTCGAGCGGCCGTTGTCATGCTTCCTGAGCCGCAGAGGGTCTCCCCTTTTGTTTGGTGCTTGACTTACATTACAAAAGGGGGGTTTCCATTAAGAGGTTAAACCACACCGACAGGTACCCCGGAGTCCCCTCACAACCATTGTTGGGAGGCAAACAAAGTGGGTTATCCCCAGATGCGCCTAACCGAAACCCTACCCCTTATGTAAATATGTGTTCATATCACATTGAAAGATGGGAAAGTCAACTCCTTACATTTTATGCCGGGTCGCTTCTCCATCCTTCTTTGGAGGGCACCTCCGCGGCCTTCACGTCCTGGTATCGTAGCATCGGCTGCATGGTGTTCCATCTGTGCCACTGAAGGCGCCGGCACACCCGGCGGTCGCCCACCGCCAGCCACACCACGTGGTCCATCCAGCTGGCGGGCCGGTCATAACTCCAGCCCGATGGATGATTCCTGTCAGGTTGTGGCGGACTGCCATGCCTCCTTCCGGTCCTGCCGGTTTCTCCGGTCCCACCTCAGGTCCCGGGGCCGTTTCCAGCGCTTCGCGAAAGTGCGCGCCGGCCAAGTCCCCCATCACTCCTTGGGTGAGGGCTCTTGCCATTGGGATTGACGCCGCGGATGACTTCACCACCGGGGTGCCACGGAGGTAATTCCTCATGGCCTTGGTGCTGGTCCACCTTCCCAGCACTCGAACTTCCTCCTCCGTGAGGTCGGCGGCGAATCCCAGTATGGCACCCGTCACCCTTAGTGAGTGGGTGCCGTGCAGCCAGGCTCCTTCTGTTTTCATCGGCAATCCGGCCATGCTGGCCACCATCCGGACTGCTTCTCCAACGGCACCCGCTGTGATCCTCCGGCCCCCAACGTCTACGAACAAGGGTGCCTGCCCCGAAACCGTCCCCACTTCACTCATGGCGTCTTTACGGCTGCATATGGTTTTCCAGAGTAGGTGGGCCGGGCACCATGGGGCGGCTGCGGGGTCTTCACAGACGCAGTCCCTGCACACCAGGGAGCCTGCCGCCTCTTGGTCCGTCTTCGAGCTCCGTATCCACAGTCCGACCTGGAACCGTGAGCCGGTCCGTTGGCGGACATCCCCTACATTTAAAGAGGTGAGCTCAGAAACTCGGAGCAGGAACCAAATCCCCACCGATAGCGCCTCGAAGTGGGGGGTATGGGGCGGCGGCATCGGTATGGGTTGCTTCCCTCGGGCCGGTCCGACCCCCCGGCGGCTGATGCGCACGGCCTCCTGGTGTGCGCTTTGTAAGGGGCCACTCATGTCGTAGCGGCTCTTATGCCGGGTTACTGCCGAACTGAGGTAGAGTTCCGCCGACCTATACCCTCGTGACCTGAGGTATGCCACACCGGCTTTGGCGGTCTCCGGGCTCAAGCGGCACCGGTCTTCGGGCAACGTCAAGAGCCCCTTGCTTTCCAGATCCTCCAGTGCCTTGTCCCACGTCTTGAGGCGGGAGGTCTGGGAGCGGACCGTGGACGCAGCTGTCCCCAGCGAGAGGGCTCGGCGGAAATCTTGAGCCGAGAAGGGTCGGCCCTTTCCGCTCTTGCCCGAGCGTCCTCCACCTTTCCGGAACATGTTGCGTTCTCGGTCCCGGGCTGTTTTTCCCGGCTTCTTACGTTTGGGCCTTCCGTCCGGTCGCCGTCCGCTCCCGGGGCCGCCCCCCTTTCCTCCCGGTCCTCCGGCTCCGCCACCTTTGCGGTTTGGTCCCCTCGCGGGCCCCTGTGCTTCGCGCACCCTGGCGTCGCAGTTGAACGTGTGGTCCCTGCCATGGGTGCGCACGCACGGGTCGCAGCAGACGCTGTCTCCTCCACGGGACGGTCGGTTGCAACCGCGCACGTCACACACGTGCCAGTCCCATGCCGGATGGTCCCCCTTCCCTCTCGGGGGGGGCCTAGGAGGCTCGGGAGGTCGTTCTCGCCCTCTTCCGGAATCCCATCGGTCCGTTTCCTCTTCATCGTAGTGGTCGTGCTCCGCTTCCTCCTCCTCCGTGCCTTCCGAGTCATCGTCGGAGTCCTCGTGGCGGTCTCGGTCGATGTCAGGAGCGCTGCGGCTCCCGCTCGCTCCCGGCGGGATGCCGCTCCTGCTGGCGGCCGGAGTGCGACTCCGCTCGCGCGGCGGCGTGCGGCTTCTGGTTCGCCTGCCCGTTGCCGGGGTGAGATCCGGCATCATCCTGGCCGGTGGCTGGTGAGTGCCACGGGCCGAGGGCGGGGCTCCCGACCCTGCGCCTCCGGCGGGCAGAGCGGGTCTTGCCCTGTTGCGGCCATCCTCCGTGGACGGGAGCCTGCCTGCGCCTGAGAGCGGTGACCCCTGCTCTCCCGTTCGGTGCGCGCAGCATGCGCACATAGGGGCACCGGCTACCCACCTGGTGCACTCCTCGCACGGCGTGTGCCCGCACATTCTTATGTCTCTGTTTTTCGGCCTGATCGTGCCGACCCTGCTGGGCACCAGGCATATGCCCACGTGGTGGCGGCTTCGACTTCCCAGCGGTCGTGTCACCATGGTGGCGTGGTCCAGCCGGATGCTGTGATTCATCGCCCTGGCTCCGCCCTTGCCGCAAGAGCAACAGATCGGGGCGGCATCGGCCAAGCCCAGTTCGGACCCATGGTCCCTTTCCGGCGGGGATCCTTCCCGGTCCTCGTCTCCCGGGGGATCTTCCCGGTCCCTCCTGCCCTTGCGGGGGCGGTGCCCGCCCGGGGGCGGTTCTGCCTCGGCTTCCTCAACTTCCGGGGCCTGGCCGGTCTGGTCACTTCCGGCCCCTTCGCCATGGGATCGCGGGGCCATGCCGAGGTATTCCCGCAACCCCCTTTCCGTTAGGACCCACTCTAGGATCCACGGCTTTCCGGTTCCATCCATTCCTCTGGTGTCAGCGGGCGCCTCGCCCGGATGTCCAGGGATGCCACGGCATGCTTCCCTCTCTCTTGCATCCCTGGCCTTGCTGACACGTAGGTCGTCTGGCCCATGCTTGGGCCTGGGGGCCCCGAAACTGGGACCTGAGTACTGTTCCGCCTTTCTGGCGGGTGAGTCCGCTCCGCGGTCCGCGTGCGGCCGCTGTTTTCCTGCCTCTTGACTTGGTCGCGGCTGCTGTTTCTGGCGGAGGGCCGCACGGACTTGTGCGGCGGTAAGTCCGACCGCGGCCCACTTGGTGGCCCGCCGCAGCAACATCCCAGCAAGAGATGTCCCGCAGCGTATGTGAGTGTGCAATCCACCAGGAGGGCCAACACCAGGTCGGCTGGTATGCCCCCAGCCAGGGCACAGCTGATCGTGATCAGCATTTGAGCCAAAGGGGCTGTGTGTGAAGGGCAGTGTATAGGGGGGTTACATGGGTGACCATCAATTATGACCTATCCTTGGTTACATTCTATAATTAAGAGATTGGTGCAAACATTAGGTTTGTTTGATAATATTTAGAAACCCCGAAGGGGGGGGGGACCGAAGGGAAACCCCGACATATTGGGTACCCAAGGACACCCCCGAACCCAGCCCACACACGGCCCTATCGCCAGTGTCAGCCAAGGGTCAAAATAGAGGTCGCCCAGCAGGAACATGTCCTTGGTGGGAACCTCGTCTCGTGGTAGCGGCCTGAGTCGTGGTGGGACCGATTTGCCTTCCTCCAGTCTGGAGAGAGCATCGGCTTCCAGGTTTATGGTATTGCGCCAGTGCTGGCCGAACAAGGCTTCCAACCCAAGTTGTTCCACCCGGAGGGCCAATTCGGCTGCCAGCAAGTTGGCCTTCGGGTTGGGTGATGCGAGCTTGACCGCCACGCTGAGGGCAGACTCGCTGTCGAGCTGGGCTGTAATGCCAAGGCGGCAGTTCCTGATGCGATCCCCCCAAATGATGATTGAGATGAGGAGGGCTAGCAGTTCGTAGACTGTCATCAGGCCTGGGACGCCTCGTTCGATGCGCAGGTGACGGAGTGCCTCTTCAGGTATCGGGCAAGCCCACCAGCGGATTGGCGTCCCGTGGGTATCGAGTAAGATGCCTCCCAGCCCTGTTGTGGACGCATCCGTCCTTACGGACCACTGGGCGGGAGCGTGCCGATCCCAGAGGAGCCTCTTCCTGGTGAGCCCGCCATGGTTCCCTTCCAGGAAGGCCCGTAGCCATGTAAAAGGCAGTCTGACCATCTTGGCGAAGACTGCGTCTGGAGGCCTTTTCCGCACCTTGCTGAACCAAGGCTGCGGCTTGTCCATTGCGTAGGTGGCGGCCCAGATCATGTTGACAAACGGGCGTACGGAGGGAATGATTCCTGCCACCCAGCTTAGCTCCCCAGCTAAGCTTCTGATGTTGTATATCAGCCCTTGACGCCCCAGCCCTTGCTGGGTGACCTTCAGCAGCTTGTCTATCCTGTCCTTGTCTATTGCTACCTCCACCCCCCCGGGGAATACCCGGAATTGAGCCCCGATCCATTTGACTTCGTGCCCTCTGGATGCCTTGTGGAGGGCCACTCGCGCTCCAAAGGCGCTCCACAACATTAGGATCTTGGCAATGAGGTGGCTGCGATGGGGCCGGTTTCCACTCAGCGTGATGATGGGATCGTCTACATAGATCTGCGTCCGCCCCTCCCACGGGCCCAGTATGGCCTGGGTTGCCCGGCCGAGCCACGCGGCCGACCTCCCCCATAAAAGCGGGGCCGTGGCAAGACCGAATGGGACACCGCGATACGACGCGTACTCACCCTCGGCAGTTCGCACTACCGCGAAGCCCCTTTCCTCTTCTTGGACGCCCAAGTTGAGGAAAGCGTCCGAGATGTCCGCAGAGAAGAACTCTATCTCCTGCCCGTTGACCTCCATGATGTCGAGGGCGTCCCGCATCAAATCACTGCCCCGCGGTAGGATGATGCGCTCCTCTGCGGACGATAGGCCGTTAATTCCCGATCGGCGCATGTCTGCGATGAACCGGGTCTTGGTTGATCCATCTGCCTTGACCTTGACTAGCGTCGCTAGTTTGGTTCCCCTGGCATCTGGCCATCGGTGGACCACCTGGTTCCAAGGCCCTATGATTTCCAGGTGTCCTTCCCGGACTAACCTCGCCAGTTCGTCCTTCGACTCCTTCTCGTTTTCGTGAAAGGACTTATAGTTGCTGTCCACCTCGACCTCCGTCCCTCTCAAGGCCAAGTATTCGGCGCTGTCCCGCTGGGCCTTGGTGGGGAGAGACGGTGGGAAAATGCCTCTTGGGATTATTGGGCTGTTGATTCCCAGAGGGGTGTTGCCTTTAAACCATTCGGCAACATCGACATCCTGGTCCCCGGCGTAGCCAGTTACCGCTGCGATGAGTTTCCAGCGCCATCGAGTCGGCCCCCTTTCGTCCCAGTCCTGGGTGGCGCCGGTTACCCTAGCAAGGGCTGCGGCGCCTGCCTTCCCCATTCTTTCCAAGACTGCACGGGCCTGCTCGGCATCTCCGGGCGACAATTCAGTCCCTATGGTTTCAGCCAGAGCCAAACCTTCCGGCATAGCCCACAGGACTTCATCCAGCGCCTGTGACGCACGAGCGCCCCACTTGCGCCAGCCCGCAGAGGCTGCCACAGCCTTGCGGGGGTTGCGCATCCCTCCAGGATACGCTTCGTCCTCCGCCTCCCTTTCTTCCTTGGCACTTTTGGTGTGCCCCGCAGGTGGTCATTCACCCGCCAATTGGGGCAGCTCCTCCCGAATCAACTTATTTTGGAACCTGCCCACTTTCTTGTATCGCGGTTGTTGGGGCGTGGCTTCTTGGTCTCGTAACCAGTCTATCCACCCCTTTGCCCAGGCCTCGCACATCCCCGTAGGGTACTCTGCGGCTTCTGCCGTCAGCCATACCTCCTGTTCCGTCTTGTACGACCACACGCGGCCTTCGAGCGTCGTGTGAGCGTGCCTGGGCACATCTCCGCAGCGTTGCAGGTGGAACAGCCACGGGCAATTTGTGAGCACACCCGTGGACTTCTTGAAGGGGCCACCGTATGCGCACTGATCGAATCCTACGAACCGGACTTCCGGTCGTTTCCGAAGTCTCCTGACGGACTTCAGCTCCCAGATCAGCGACGGTTCTGGGTTTTCCATTGAAAACCACTTCCCCTCATCAAGTTGCTTTTCCGCCAGGACGCATCTATCGGTTATGGTGTTTGCTTCCACGGTCTGGTCGTCACCGAAGCCTTCTGGTCTCTCCTTGGATCTCAGGGCTTTCATTGTGCCGTGCTCGTCAGTGCGTCTTGCTTTGGTGAACGTCCGGCATGGGGGAGCCATGTGCCTCCAACTCGGGGCTTCAGCCTCCATCATTTGCAGGAACTCGTCATCCTGAGTTATGTCCTGCCCGTATCTGGCGTCATGTGGTGTCCTGACTCTGATCTTGGGACCCCCTATCCGGCTCACTGCCTTCGTGAGCCCGGCATCACCGGCGAACAACTCTTCGAAGACTGGCCGGTCCCCTTTTGCATCCTCTTCCCCCGTTTGTTGCGCCGGGCCAAGGGGATTCCCAGCGCCAGGGGGAGGGGCCGCGGGCCCCTCCGGGTCTCCCGGTCATGTACTCCCCACTTTCCCGCAATCCTTTGCGGGGTGGGAGCCAAGGCAAACCTGGCATACATGCACCATGCCCTTCTGGCACACGCCTTTGCATTCTCCGTTATTGAAACCGAAGCAGATAGGCTTGCCTTGGCGGTCTGTAAGGAACCGGCCCCGCCCGTCTCTTTTGGGACCTCGGCCCTTGCCTTTAACTGGCGGCGGACCTCCTCCTCCCTGGGCGGGTGCCTCGGAGGCGGTCGCTCCCTTGCCCTCCCCGGCCTTCGCCAACTGCGCCCTCAGCCTTTCCTTCTGCGATTTCCTGTTCTTCTTGGGAGGGCTCTTCTGGCTTGTCCCGTCGGTAGCCGAGCCAGTCCCTCCTGGCTGTTCCCGATGCTTTCCTCCCGTACGGAACAGAAGGGCTGGTTCCCTGACGTGCCTATCCCAGAACTCCCTGTCCTGAGATGCCACCCGGAACACTTCATTCCATGGTTGTTCTGGGTCATAGTCGTATGTCAGGCCCCTGGCGTGCTTCACTTCCAACTCTCTCCTGAGTCGGACAAAGTGCTCTCCGCGGCAGCGGTCCTCCGCCACCACCAGGAGATGCCACGCCTCCGGGTAACAGACAACGAGATCTCTGAAGGCATCCTTGTAAGCCTCCATAGCCGCAACAGTGGCTACCGGCACCTTATTCCCGCCCACGTCCTTTTCCAGCATGAGAAGCGTGTTCTCGTAGACACGCCAGGACGACAGCCATGCATCGTAGCTGGGCGGGCCCGGTACTTCCACAGCTTTGAAAGTACCGTCCGGCTGGAGGATATGGTTGAGGAACTTCAGAGTCCTGGAAAAGCGTCCTTGAAAGTTAACGAAGACGGCGAAGTCCGCGTACGGCGGGAGGTCAAGATCCAGGACCCTGACCTTCATGGCCGATATTTGGTCCGGGGACGGCTCCGCCTCCGGTCTCACCGGCCCTCCTTTGGCCTTCCTCAGCACCTTGTAATGCTCTTCAACCAAGGTCTGGGTGAGTTCCGGGATCTCCCCTTCGTCCGCCTGATCCAGGACCTGACTGTTCTTCACCTTCCTGGCCGGGTTATTGGCCGGCCCACCCGGTGGCGGGTTGGCCGGTGGTCCTCCCCCCGCCCCCACCGGTGCGTGAGCCGGATCAGTCAGAGGGTCGACCTGAGGTCGTCCAAGCTTGGCCAGCGCCACCTGGTACATCAACCCCACTTGGGTGCCTTCAACTGCAGTAAGTTCGCGCTCGCCAGGCGCCACATAATCGGCATCACCCGGGGCACCGACTGCAGGGGTAGGCACCCGCGCTGTCCGAACAGCTGTGCGCACAGCTGTCGGTGGGAGGTATGCTAAGACTCTGAGATGGAGAACTCCACCCAGGGTAGCATCCACCGTCTGCCATACGGCATCCGCCAGGCCAGACCAGGCACGGGCCTGGGCCACCGTAGTGATGGCTTCCAGTTCCCCGGCGGTGAGCAATGCCATGGCCATGGGGGGAAAACACAGAGGCAATCCCTCAATTCCCCAAAATTCCCCCCCCTGTGGCGGCAAAACCCTTGATCCAAAATGGCCACCACAGTAGGGTGTTATTACTTAACCAACCATCCCACCATGTTGTTACTGGGGCCCGTTGTTAGTGCATGCAACAAGTTGCATTACCCATCTATATATATATACACATACTATATATATACACATACTATATCATACTATATATATATATATGCATACATACTATATCATACTATATATATATATGCATACATACTCTATATGAATACTATCATATTATATATATATGTATGGTTCTATATCTGACACATGTAGATATGTGTATACATATGTCGATGTATGTGTGTATATGTATATTTTTGACTAATGCTAATCATATATATATATATATTTATATATATGATTATATATGTATTCGGTTCCCGAAAGGCGGGTGCTATTCGTAGTGTGACTGGGGCCCTGCTTCTTTGTGAGTAGATGTTTTGGTATCAACTTCAGATATCATGGAATTTCATAAGTAGCTCCCGGTGGCTCACGGGAATTCTTGCTAGCGCCTCGCTAGCGCGCATTGCTAGCGCGGCACTAGCGCCGTGCTAGAACGAAAAAGGTCAAAAATTGCAATTCAGCCGGACATAGCTTTGGCATCATGAAGTCTAGTGCTGAGCTAGAGCGAAACTAGCGCTGACATGGGGATTTGCTTGATTTAGCTGCGGGCCCGCTTGATATGAAGATAATATCCGCTGCACATGAGACATATTATACATTGTCATGGGATGTCAGTGGGTGATATTTCAGCAGTAGCTTTAGATGTATATCAAATGCAGAAGATTGTCTTTCCAACAGCTGCAGAACGATTCAACGTACCAACATGTACCAACCTGGTTGACATAGTGGGTACAGCCTGGGTACAGCGTGCTGAGTACTGCTGAGGGCCCACATTCCAGGCCCTGCTTTCCATTCCGCCCCTGAAGCATCGCCTCAGACCCCTCGGACTCTGCATCCTGGTTACGAAGGAGTCCCCCCAGTGGTTTGGATCGGTGGATGAAAACATCCCCAGTCATAGGCTCTCCGGCTTTCCAAGTGCTAAAGTGGACGGATGGGGATATTGATGGATATTGCATGTTGACAGTTTGATGAATCCCGGGCCCCAACATCACATCCACCAACGGCATATCTATTTCAACTAGGAGTACTTGTCTCATCCCAGCGTAGCCGGTTTTTAAGCACTGGCTGAATTAACAGTATCATAATGTATCATACAGTATCATCATTATTGCCATCATGATCATCAATGTCATCATTATCGTGGTCATCATGATCATCGCCATCGCCATTAGAGTCATTAGAATCAGAATGATATTAGCAATATCTAGTAATACTCCTCATCAACAACAGCAAAGAAAGGGCACTGGAACCATGTTTTCCAACAGATGATGTCCTCCTTTTCTTCGGCTGCTATCCGCTCTTCCAGCGATGCAGCCACACCTGTGAAATCTCGCCCCTGGCTCCCGGAATATGTCCCGGAATATGGACAGTACTTGAAACATCTTGAAACCACAAACTAGTGATGATTGTCTCATCCAATCCATCCTGAAACATCCTGAAACCATGCATAGATCCACCCTCTCCGTCTCCATCTTCCTTTTAAGATCTTTTAAACCCATAAATGCCGACCTGTAAAGAGAAACCACAACTCATTGGTAGCTCAAGGATACCATAGGATACCAATGTGAACTGGTCCGCCTTTGCTGGTCCAGCCACAAGGTTGAAGCGGAGAAGCCTGGGAGCGTAGAGACCCACCCTGGTGTTGGATCAGCGTTGGTCTTTTCACAATCCCATTGCCCCAAGTTCAACACCCCCGGGGTTCGCAAAATGATTGGCTTCAACATGTATCAATTCAAGCCGCGTCAACCTACCCGGGTTTGTCTGAAAATATCTGAACATGGGATACCCCAATCAATCCCAATGGTTTATCAGTTCATCACATATATTTTCATCATTCTTCCAATTAAAATCACAATCGATTGCAATTTTGTCGAATCGCGCACCCCATTCCTGGACACCCACTTCCAACCCTATCAGTTGTTGGGCGGCTACCCAGGAACCTGAGGTAAGTGAATGACCTCCTGGGGCTGGTCGGAGGAGTTACAACGTTTATATATATATATGTATATCATTATATATATATATATCATTCTATTATCAATATAAACATTCTTGACTGCAGAAAAAAAGGAGGGCAATTGTGAGAAATTGTCTATACGTATAAAACTATGTATACATGATTTTTATTTTTGCCAGGTGGGATTATCAAAGGCTACTTATTCAGGTAAAATCCAGTGATAAGAAATGCGACCGGCCCGTGTCCTGAGCATCCCCAAGCTGCAACTGCACCGGGAAAGGTAGCTGATTGCGAAGGTATTGTCCAGCATACAGGGATACCAGGACACCTGCTATGGATGGGACATGATGGGACCCAGCAATCCCAGAAATGGTTTTTGAATGTTTTTGAATGTTTCTGATATGCCCCCGGTGTCATGAAACTCGCCATGTTTGATTACCGCAAGGTTAAATAAACCGTTCCATTAGCCACACGGGAGGCGGCCGTGCCTCCGCTGACCGAATCGCCTTATACACTGGACTGAAACTGGAATGCCAGCACTGAAAAAAAACAGCCAACATAGGATAGAACAAACAGAATACCAAACAAGCACTAACATACACAAGGCTTTCATCAACCTACAGGGTTCGAGCTGACTTTTTGTGTGTGCCTGACCATGAATATTCTCAATGCCATGCTGGGAGCCAGCTTCCCGCTAGTCGATACCGGGTCTCAGACCTCGTTTCCGCGAGTCCACCTGAAGATATCATGGGCTACCAGGGAGACCATCAAATGTCCTGATATTCTAGATTTGGGGAAGCTGCGCCAGGCATGGTTGAGTCAGCAAAGTGCGATTCCAGCATCATGATGACACAGTCATGCACAGTCGTGAGCGGATCCGAGCAGAAACAAATGATAAACACAGGAACACAACATGTAAAGGTCCTTATCTGCCGCAAGGACATTCACACTGCTTATCCACCTACCCACATACCAGAATGACAAATGATGTGAACATGAAGAGCATGAATTATGTAGCATTATCTTCTGAATGGTCTCCTTTTGAAAAGACAGCACTGGATTTCAGCTCGAGAGTCAGGGCTACCGGACGTTGACCAAGAGGCGGAAGCAATCCTCCTCGCTGATGATCTCCTGGCGCTCACCGTCACTCGGATCTGGGATGATCTGGGATGACATGCACATGTTTTTTTCTTTCATGACCTAAGTGGCTAATACAAACATGGCAAAACCCTAAGTTTCTTGTTTTCCGCCTCATTTATAATTTATACACATCAGTTTACATCTGTCTCAAGTCTCAACATGGGACAGGATTCTCATTCCTTTCAGAGCCGGTGGGAAGCCCGGATGATTTCTCCATTGACACCGCATTGGGGCCCCAAACCACCAGTGTCGTTTGGCCCATGCCACAGGAAGCCTCGAAGACATACATGGGTCTGTTTCGCGGGTATACACCCCGAATTTTCCCAAAATGCCAATTAACCACTGGATTTTGAGGTACAAGCATCTTACTTTCAGATAAACCGGCATGAGTTTCTCAGACTTGGTTCACAGGAACATTTACAGGACAGCTGCACCTATCTTATGGGACAACGCACGGTTTCCAGTTTCGATTTACCCTTAAACCAATCCATTCCCAGGCAATGATAGTCCGAGCCGCTTCAGTCCACACTGTGGTGCCATGACGATCGACCTTGCGGTTGGGGCGATGATCTCAGAGGCTAAAGATTGCAGCGGGAACTCGGGGTCATCAGCTTGCGTCACCTGCCATGAACCCTCACCTCTTTCTAGATGGAAAGTTCAGGTGGAATGCCAAGGTCATAACCTGGTGATCCATGTGGGCAAAACTGGATGGACATGACAGACTCAGTGTTCTATGTCCAACTGAGGATTGCCTACCTTCTCTTGAAGGAATATTGTTTTTTTAAGCTACACTTCGAAAGGTTCGGTCTTCGTTGAATCCTCAGGCGACTGTCCACCTCCGACACAGTGATCAAGGCAACAGATCCCAAGCCACTGAATTTAGAGGAGAAATCCACGACAAAATCTTTCCGTGAACCCCAAACCACTGGTTTTCTAGGTTGGGTCCTTAGTTTCTCCTCTGGTAGGCCTCAACCCCTGGCCACCCCTCAGACCCCGGCCACGCCAAACCAAGCGCAAAGTGGAAACGTTGGATCGTGTTGCACTGCACCTAGGCTGCACATGCCATAGCCAAGGCCAAGGAGTTCACTCCTGGACCCTTCAAACTTGGAGACTCAGTGCCAAATGGTCAATTTTTGTACCCTCAAACTCGAGCAAACCACAAAAACTGGATAGTTTCGCGGATGGCTCCAGAGAAAGGGTAAGAAGGGGCCCAGAGACTTGGTCCTGGTTGTTCTGAGCCATTCAAACTTGAGCTTAAGAACTCAAATTCAATTCTGAACCATCCAATTTTTGGGAGAACCTCCAGCTAACAATCCGCAATATGTAGTGCTTTGTAGTTGAATCACCTCTTAATTCTCTTAAATATCACGAACATCTAACGACTTCCCAATGCCATGGGGACACTTCCACACCGCCGAGGGACCCAGGGCGGCTGTCCAGCTTTCGCCACAGGCAGCGCGATGGAGAATTACCTCAGGTGGGGTACAGCTGGGCCAAGGGATCGATTTTCTCTGTCAAGAAAAAAAGTGCGAATACCATTTTTTATGTTTGCCAAGGGGTCACTGGAATGAATGACATTACTAAACTTTGACTTTGAAGCTAATTTTACTGTCTTGGATTGCCTGCATCTTGACTCTTGTTGGGTGGTATGTCCAGGTTGCTGTTGCTTGATTTTGTTGATTGTTCTTGCACATCCCACTACTATTGGATGGCAGATCCCTTTGCCTCGAGCGGTTGGATGTATCCCTGTTTTTTTGTTGGGAACATTCAGCTCTTTCATACATCACCGTAGATCATATCATGTCTGGACACGCCTATTCATGGATTGATGACCACCCAATATGGGTATATCATGGTTACATCATCCGACTTTTGATTATAATTGCTTATATAATCTTATATATCCCATTATATCTAATGAAATATTACCATTCGCATCCATTAACATCATATTTTCCGATGGTTACATCGAACTTTTGACCATGGCAATCCATGGAACATATCTTCGTTTGGTGGCAAACCCACCGATGCCGAGCCACGCAGTTGGCATGGTTCTCCCCGAGCCGAAACCTCGGCTCTCCTGCGGAGTTGGCTGCTGGTTGATGATGGGGTTGAAAGGGGACTATCCTGGCAGAATTATGTATATATATATATATCACATTTTTGGATGTGATGGCAGCTTTTCGCAGATTGCTTGGAGTTGACCATTGCGGGTAGGATGGAAAAGAAGTTGACAAGGATGACATTCAAAATCATCAACCAGCTGAAACATCCAGAAAGATACACTTTTCAATAGATCGTAGTGTAACCGTTGTATGGAATGTGCATCCCTCTGTTCAGAACCTGGTTAAGGAACAACTACGTAGCGGGTGATTGAGCTAAGTGCACATACGTCAGCGTATAGCAATGCGAAACCTACCTATCTTGTGGGCGTTCTCAACTCTTGACGTTCCATCCCCAAAACATTGCAAACTGATCCAAACTTCCCACACATTGTCATCATGGAGCGTAAAATAAAGCTGCAAAAAGCTTAGCTTCGCCTATTCCATCAGTACAAACTATTTTTCCAATTCCTTGGCTTGTTCACAGACCTTACATAGCCATTGCACATTTTTCACCGTTGTTGCTGAGGTCAGCCGCAGTGACGTGTGGATTGACTCGCACTTCCCTTCTCACATGGTACCTCTACCTGACCTAGTACAGTCGAGTAGACTCAGTAACACAGGTTTGTTACCCTCGGACAATAAGGCATGGCAAAGAGAAATCCCCCTGCCTGTTCCAAAATTTTGCAAACAAAAGGGAAACATCAACTTCAATGTGGGATGTTTATGATTGCCAGATGATCTTCTTCAAGGTCTCGTAGATCGTGTTCCAAAGGTCGCTCCTCGTGCCAATCCAAAGAGGATCTCGCAGCCGGTCTCGTTCCGCACCTCCCAGCAACTTCCAGGAGATCGGTGGAAAACTGTTGGATACTGGGCTTAAAATAGCTTGGTTCACATCGAATTCTTCACATCTGGGACACAAGCCAGTTGCTAAGCATGTGGCTATCATCCAAAGCTTCTCGGATCATCTCAGATCATCTCAGTATACCCTGAATCTGATCTGATCTGAATCCCCTTTTACATCCAGCGATCGCACCTGCCACATGGGCTCGGCTGAGACTTCTCGCAACAGCCCCGAGTGCCTGGTCACCAAAGCGCTCTTTTCTGGTGTGCGCGCTTGCTATCTTGCTGGTGTGGCCGTGATGCTTGTGGTGATGCTGTTTCGAATTATGGATGATACATGTGTATATATATATATATACATAACATCATATATATATATATATCATATATATAATATATATATATATAATATATATTTACTATTATACATATATTATATGTATATTCAATATATTTTAATTATCTACATACATATGTACTATTATATATTATATATGTATATTATCTTCAATGTCACAATGTATTTTAATCATGTATATATATAATATATATATATATATACATGGATGATGGATAACCATGATGATGGATGATGGAGGATGACCAATCTCATGCTGCTAGCAGTGTCTTGCAGGACCTGGTGGGCGCATCCTGCTGACCATCCATCTTGTTGAAGGCAAACATGCCGCTTGGTAACAGGGCTGGGGAAAAACATGAACAGCATGAAAAAAGAAGTAAAACTTCTAAGCTTCAACCATTCTGACACCGTCACCACCAAACATGACTTGTTTTGGACGAATTCAATCACTTTCAATCATTTTTGGACATATTTTTGGACTATGTTCGGATGATGTTCGGATGTTTTCATTGTGTTTCAGCGATGAAATGGGATTATTTCTGGTGTACTACCTTTTCAAACATTTTCAAACCATCATTTTTGATTTGTTTCAAACCATCTCATAATTTTTCAGTATTTTTCAATCGACAATATTTGACATCTCATAATTTTTCAATCCTTCCCTATGGATCCACTATGGATCCGTACCTTCTGACGTGTAGCTTCTGACAGTTGGATCGTGGCACCTGCATCGCCGAATCTCCAGTAACAGGTGCAGCTCGCTGAAGGCCATGCCCTGGAGCAACAACTCCCATGGGGGATGGTTTTGCCACATTTTTTTCTTGGGTTTACCAGGTTTACCACATGTTTTTTTTTTTAATGGATGTGAATGACCACCTAATATACATATATGTATATATATACAATTACCATATTTTCCAAAGCATTTCCAAAGCACGATTTTCATCTTTAAGCGTTCTTAAAAGTGTGAACTGAAGGTGGAAACATATTTTGAAACTGGCCTCCAAATTGGGCTGAAACCAATCTGAAACTAGTGGCGATTGCAAAATACTTCCACTAGTGGCATCTCTTGTACCCTCAACATGAAATAACACATCAAACAAAAAAAACATTAACATGATATTACTACTGAACTACAATAATAGTAATATTTGTTACTGTCATATTTGTAATATCGTGCATAAATGTGCATAATATACTATTCATTTACTAATCTACTAATATACTACTATTAATATTTGTTTTTGTTCTTATCATTGTCGCATCATTCTGATATCATTCGCACCTCGCCGCGGCCGCAGCGCACCGCGTTGCGCCAGGAGACCAACTCGTTTGCCTGGTGCACCGTGTGCAATGTGGGTTCAACCCATCTCCAACACATGACTCGTGTAAAACATATGTTACATAGAGTCTAGAGTATCATATATATATATACGTATGTATACAATATTATATTGTCAGATCAGAATGTGCTTATGTTACCCAGAGGTGAACGATCAACGCTGAAAATGACAAACATCGGGGGTCCGCTAAGCGTTAAAGTTTTGATCTCTTTGCCCGGATTCATTGTTAGTGGAGAACTATGGTTACTGTCCACAAATGGAAGGACATCATGATATCACTAATTCCCATGCAAGTCCTCCCTTTTTGCTACATAGGTTGCGACTTTTGGATAATTTCTTACCTTCTACTTTTGGATAATCCCTTCCCTTCTACTCATAAACATAGAAACTCCTTGGTTTCATGTTGAATCTGTTTTTTTTTGTAAATCCAAGATATATACCCTCTTGTAATTTAACAAAGCTATGGAAAATTGCCCAGTTCTAGTGGATTTACTTTTTAAAAGTGGTGATTTTCAATAGTTAATTATGTTAGTTTACCCTCTATATAAGGATTTTTCTAAATTTTTGGAACAAAAAAACACTAAAAAAACCCACCATTTCTGTGGCGCCTCCGTGCTGGCGAACTGTGTCAAGCCGCTGAGCAACAAGGGCCCCGAAGAGAACGAACCGCCTGGGGATGGCTGCCATGGCTGCCATGGGTTGATGATGGTTGATGATGGTTGATGTATTGAAGCAAACATGGTGGATATACTCGGAATATACTCGGAATATGTTAACATGAATGAACATGATGATCAAGCAGTGGATTTTGGGGTACCCAATGTTTACCAACCTTTGTATTGAAATGTATGGAATACATTGGAATACACAATTTAAGAAAGGCAGCAAAGTAAACTAATGAACAAAACAACTCATATCATGGAATCACCTGAGTCATCTGTGGGGGATGCCTGAAATTGCTTGAACCGTCACCCGTGTCCCTGAATCACCAACCCTTTAGTAACATATCATGCAAAGAGGCCCATGTGACACAATCATACATAATCCTACACTTCCAATATTTTTCGCCCGCATGTGTAGCTTGTGCGCTTCTGAAATATTCGGACCGCCAAAAGAGCCTTGTCTTCCCAAAAAAATGTTTTCTTGAGACATTTTGATTTTGGAGTGTCCAAGGTTGAGAAACCATCTGCAAAAACGTGGTGTCCCCGAAGACTATTGATTGTTTCACCTGCATGTCATTCTTGGCACCTTCCTCCTTGCACTCCTCGACGTCGGGAACAACCTCAGGCACAGTGGTCAGTTGGGTCTGGCAAGCATCCAGCGTTTGGCAGGTCTATTCCAGTATGCATTGCTATTGATTATGTAATGTCTTCTCTTTTTTCGCACCAAGCAAGATATTGGAGCCCTGAATGTCTGTATGAATAGGGTCCATAGATTGGATGGTAGATTCAGGCCAGCTCACACACACACAGAGCGTCTCTAGATGAGCTGTGACTGCTGGCCACGTGCCACAAGGTCATTCAAAGTTTCAAAGGGATTAAGAAGACATTCTCTGAGAGTTGAAGAGTCTTGCCGGAGCAATTGCTAACTTGAAAACCATGGGCCGTGCTTTTTTAAATTCTTTTTCTACAAGCTGGATCTCACAACATGCAGAGTTCAACTCTTCTTGGAGGGTACCAGCTGATTTTGGCTCCCAGGCTTGCAACTCCAAGTGCCGCAGTTGCCTGGCCATGGAGATCCTGAAAAGGTCCGAAAGGTCCAAAGATGTCCAAAGGATAACCTACTTGGCTCATCTTGGCTCTGGGTCAAAGTTTAAGACCCCCAGATCGACAGATTCCATGGTCAGTTCGAAGATGATCCAATCAGACGGAAACTAAGGTTAAACCATTAAAAAACCACCTTTCTGATGTGGCTGGAAAAGCAAAACTTCGCGCCCTGCCAATGGTTGGTCAGATTTGATGATCAGCTTTCCATCCCCTAGCTGCGTCGCCTCCCAGATCTCAGTTGCGCAGGGTTGGAATCGGCAAATGGGAAATCAAACAACAGGTCGACTTTCAAACTCACGTTCTTGACCGATGTATCCAGTTGTATCCCCATTTCTGGTGGCTTTTTATATGCTTTTATGACAGCTAAATCATATCCCTTGGCGCCTGGGATCCGCTACTGCATGGGAGGCACAGCGCGCTCCAGGGCCTCAACAGGGCAGTATTTCATATCACAAAACATAGACATAGATATGTAGAATATTGTAGGATCATGTAGGTACATGCAGGAGAATATACATGGCATATATAGTAATATACACATGTCATACAATTCGGCCCCGACCGAATTGTAAGCCATGACGCATTTCGCGATGTCCAATAGGTCAATAGGTTGGATGTCCCGAGATGAGTTAGATGACTTCTGAATTACATCAAGTAGCTGCTGTTCTGTGCAATATTGGAACATTGGAAACGGTTCATCCGTTTGACATGGGGGAGGTCTACCTTGCCATCTGTAAAATCGAACATCACCAAACCATTGTGTGGGTCATTGCCAGAAAGAATTGAACGTATTCGAAAGTCATGTTTAAGCTCCAAAACGGCACGTTTAGACCCCATCTGCAGTTTTGACTTTCGAAGTCGCCCATCATGTTCTTCGTTGATTGCAGTATCAACATCTGAGGTTAATAATTTTGAATTGTTCCCGTGTCGAGATATCTCACCATGCCACTTCACCAACTGCCGCCTGCACTGATGCGGATGGGCGTTGCCAAGAGATTCAAGCACCAGCGGGTGTGGTTGCCTTGGAGGATGCAGCAGTTCCTTGAAATAGTTGTGCAAGCATAAAGGCTACAAGCTACGTATGACAAGGCACGTGAGAGTACTTTATCACTATAGAATATTAATGAATATTATATAGATAGATAGAATATTTTCACATTCGATTTCTTACGTATGATTTTCATTTTATCCGAACGTGTATACATGTTGGAAGTATGTATCGTATCAATCTGACGCATCAGTGGAATTTCACCAGCATGGCAGAGCAGCTCAAGCCAAGTACAAAGGTACTAATACCCGTATGCCCTTGCAGTGATACATATAAATAAACAAACAATCTGGAAACATGATGAACATGCTTGTAAGGGGATGTACATACATATAATCATACATATATATATATATTTATAGCCATGTCTGTGCTGCATACAGGTAGGCTCTCGTATCTCTATACTGCACATTCACAAGACCCTTTCAAGAGTCCCATTCAAGATCCGTACCGTCCGTACCAAAAACTTTCAGTTTGTGAATGGGGATCATGGAAAGGGGAATGAAACAGGGGCTGAAACATGCTGAAAGTACCCAGCAAATAGATACAGTAGATTTTGGGCGATGATATATATATATATATATGTATATTAGATATAATTATTATCATCATATATCATGACACAAAATCTATCAACATCTACTCTGTATGATACAGCCTTTTGGCACTTATCTCAGCCCTGCAAGAATAAGGGTGGCCCTGATCCCTTCAACGATGAGATTGTACAGTATCAGTACAACGTTCTGCAGCCAACCCGATGATTGACAAGCTGACAAGCGGCTGAAGATAATCATCGGGCGAAGCCACAACACCTGGGAGGGTTTTTAGGGCCACTGGTTGAGACCAAAGATGCCAAATTCATCTCTGGTGGTTCCAAGTTCCATCCCAAAAAACACGTGCGAGATCGTGTGGTTTGGGTTCAATATGCTTCAATAATGTTCAATATGTCAGTGAGCAGCAGTGATGGTTGATTTTTGGACACTTTTGATCGCACCATGGAAATGGTGCATTGCAGCAGGATCTCACAGGTTATCAGGTTGGATCTGAAGCCGCTACCCATTGGTTTTCCTTGGAGATTGTCACTCCAATTCAATACCAGCATCTC
>CAMXCT020003814.1:0-53086 GCA_947184155.2 Cladocopium goreaui
AACTCCATGCTGCCTGGCCTAGCTTTGGTACACCGCGGCGAACTATTCATTCAGTCTTGCACGCATGTGACAACCAACGACAGTATTTTTTTTCCAAAAGCGCCCCGGGTGACCGACTGGTCACACAAAAGGCCGAACCGGTGGTGGATGTTGGCAATATGTTGTAGTGATGGACTAAAGGTTTGTGCCCCGGCTGGATAAATTTTGAGGTTAGCAGCTGTAAGTGGCCAAAGCATGCCACAACCCATTTTCTTTCCAACAGACATGCTGGTTGAAGAGACCGCCCAAGCAGCGCGAAGGAGGACCAGACAGGCACGGGCAAAAGCACAAGTGCGCCCCAACGCGCGCAAACAAAGATCGCCAAGGATGAGAATCCGAGTGGACGCGCTTCAAAACTATGCTTAAGCAGAGGTAAAATATCGCCAAAATATATGTAAAAAAGGAAACCATGTAAAACGGTAAGGGGCTCACTAACTTGATGATGCACTTGACGTAATGGATCAGATGGTGGTTTATGCGAACAGCAATTAGACATGGGTTAGTCGATCCTAAGAGAGACCGATGTTCTGCAGCTTTGCTTCGATCCTCGAAACGGCCTCCTAGCGTTTTTTTTCCTTAACCCCAGTTTACCCTGAAATCAGATTATAGTAAAATTGCAAGTCAAGCACCTTGTCTTCCCAGGTGTCTTGATGTTTGCGCTGAGCAGAAACTACTTGAGTATTGCGGCCGTGAGTCTGAGCGAAGCAGCCTCCGTGGCAGCAGTAGCACGGTTCAAATGAAGTGGGGAAGGGTTTCATGTGAACCTCATTTGGACATGGGTCAATCGATCCGAAGACATGTTCCGCACACGCAAGCTTTGCGTCCATCCTCGAAAGGGACTCGGACATCAGATAGTTGTTTATGCAAACAGCAACTAGACATGGGTTAGTCGATCCTAAGAGAGACGGATGTTCCGCATCTTTGCTTCGATCCTCGAAAGGAAGCAGCCCGAGGGAATACATCTGAGTGTTGGTTGCTTGATTTTGATTTTCAGTACGGTGGTTTCACGTTGTGCAATTTTTCTTTGGCAACTCGGACCTGTTCAGTCGATGGTTTCATTTGTGATGGACTGTTGTTTGAGACTGATTTGATTTTATTTCTCGACGTGGCGTAACCCGACGATTAGCGCGGCGAATATATATATATATATGTCTATACATCTGAGTTTGCATGTCTCTTCATGATTGCGTAGTACGACGCGCGTTTGTGGAAGGCCCAGTACTGTTTGTTGGCAGGTGCAGCTGCTTAGTTGAAAGAAAGCCGCAGGGGATCCCCTTGAACCCCTGCAGTCAATGTTGACATGCCGCGGACTTTTCAGAATAAATGTTTGATGTCTATCGAGGAGACCTCCCAGAATGAAAGCCTTTCATGTCTATTGATGTCTGTTCGATCGGTATTCAAACATTGACAAATTTCAACATTGCCCGCAGGGGTCGCAGGGGATTGGGTGTGGTCACATTTTTCTAGGGGTCTCTAGCAAACGAAATGAGAACGCAGAAATAGATAAGATGGGACGGAATTAACTACATTAGCAGAAAAAGCGACTAGAAGAATGTAGACGTAGCTGACACAGCATGCTGTGGTGAATTGTGGCCCCTGATACCGTCAGTGCGCACGATGCTTCCGTACAGATCTTACGTCGATTTCGTGCAGAGCACAGCTGCCCACACCACAAGATTAAAAGGCGTGCTGTGTGCCGTCATGCTTTTGGGTTCTCTGGCCCACCTTGCTTTTGTCACTTTAACGCTGACTGCAGGGGTTGCAGGGGACTTGGACTGGCCCAGATGTTATGATTGTAATGAGGAGCTGGAATGAAACATTTCGCCTGCAGCCATCCTGTGAAGGCTCCACCGACCTTTGCATGCTCTTCGAGAATATCCTTCACTATTTCCGATTGGCTACATTGTCTTTGCCGTGATGGGGCCATTTTTGGAATCGAAATATAGGCCCTATTTAGGGGTTCATGGTTTGTTCTGTGATAGTATCTTCAGCGGGGGTGTGCCACTCAGTGCATTGGAGGATCTTCTCAAGCGCGCAAAGCTGCGCCACACGGTTTTTTTGGTTCATTTTTTGCGGGGGTGCCTTTGCAGATGTAGGAAATAGGCTTTGGTGCCCCCGCCTTGTCAGGCGCCGTGCCTTTGGTGTCGGAGCGGCGCGGTGCTTTCAGGACTGTTTCAACAAAAATGCCACGGAACTTTTTTGGAACCATCCGGATTACTTGACTTGCATCCCTACTTGTGCTTTTTTGGCCATGTGCAGTTTTTGCCTCAAGAGCAGCATCCCTACTTGTGCTTTTCCATTTGGTGGCTTGGAGGCCTTGGATGAACATGCCGCGAATGCCAAATGGCATTCAACACACAGTTGGTTTTCCCAATGGCTTCGGCAGCGGCAAGAGAAAGCGGCAAAGCCGCAGACTTTTCCCCGTTGGGCTGACATTGCCATGGTTGGAGAAGGTCCGTGCGGCCTACTTGATGTCTGGCTGCGACCTTGCAATCACTTTGTTTGCCGCCCAAAAATTCAGTGGCTTACGCCTAGAGGACGCTGACTACCCCACGCTGGACTTAGTGGAGGAAATAGCGGTCTCTGTGCCTCTTGATGCGAGTATCCGCGCCCGAGTTCGCAAGGAGGCGGCTGAAGTTTTGTTGGTCAAAGAGATTGAAAAGCTTAATCTTCGAGGAGTGGTTCCAAGTTTGGCGGCTGTGTACGCCATGTACGAAGCATTTGAGCCGTCCAGTCGCTGCATTGGCTATCGTGGAAGAATTGCATGGTTGCAGCGCTTTCGCAAGCGCTGGGGTTTATCTCGTCGAGCATGGTCGTGCCAACCTGAAATTGAAAAGGGCAAGGTGGGGCCCCAAATCTGGGGCCGCTGAGCGGCCCCAAAACTAGATCTTTTTTATGTAGGGGAACTAAAACTGGGGTCATTTTTGGGGGCCAGGAAGTGGGGTCGTTTTCGTTGTGCAGGTGGCAATTTTTGGGCAATGGTTGCAACATTTGCAACGCAGAACTACACTGGACCGACCGCTTCTTTTGTTGAACTTAGACGAGACTTGCATGCGCTTTCCAGAGAAACCGCGCGTGGGACTGGTAGCGTCCAAAGCTCCTGGTTGGACTTCCCATGCAGGGGCAAAGCTTCTGAGACGCGGCAGCGCAACATTCGTTGCTGTGCTTTGTGAAAATGAAGCCGTGCAAAAGTGCTTGCCTTCCTTTGTGCTTTGCAACAAGCACTTGTGCCCCAAAAAGCTTTACGAAGACTTACTTGCTGCAGCTCCACCTTCCTTATGTATATGGAGATTAGCTTCGTCGTGGAACACATCTGTTGTCATGTGAAATTTTGGAGGTGCTAGCAGCTGCTTTGAGGCCTTGGCAGCAGTTCTGCCAGCCAACTCTGACCATGGACCTGGCTCCGTGCCACATCACGCAGGCCGTGCTGCAAAAGGCACGAAGCCTGCAACTCTTTATAGCTTGCGTGCCAACTGGTCTCACTCCTCAACTTCAGGTGGCAGATGTCTTTTGTTTCAGAGCCTTCAAGGCTTTTTTTGCTGGTGAACTTCAAAAGCTGCGGGCCGAGGGTCACGAAGTGACCAAAGCCTTGTTTTTCCAGATTTTTTCAAAGTGCCTGCTTGGCTGCAGGCACGTTCTTGGGCTAAAGCCTTTCAAGCCATTTGTGCACTTGATGGAAATATCAATCTTTTGACCAAGGACCTTCAAGCACTGGGCTTAGACCCGACAGTGCAGGACAGTTTTCCGACGCAATCCCAGATAGCCTCTCTCTGGCCGAGACAACGCTGTACAAGCAAAACATATTCCCTGCTGTTCACTCGTACGTCAGTGTGATACGTCAGGAGTGTAGGTTCCAGTCAGGGCCCAAGCAGGTGTGGATCCACTCAGGATCGTAGGAGCTCATACACAGGATTAGCAGTACGGACAGGACAAGGGCTGATAGGGAGAGTCGGCTAGCCGACGGTAGTTAGGAAAGTGGCAGATAAGTTACGTGGGTTTAGTGCTTTTGCTCGTGAAGTCGTACCGAGTCAGGCCGTCGTTTAAAGGAAAGTTTAGTCGGTGCCCCGTTACGCGTCCGGTGAAAGTGCAGTTCCGTCGTGCTCCGTCCGTAAGTCCTAGCCCGTCGTTTAACGTAATTCGTTCGTCGTACCTCGTAATTTGGAGTGAAGATACAATGACAGAACGTTGCGGAGGTCTGAAAAAAGGACCGTCAGACAGTTCAAAACATGGAGCCGTTTTGCTGGCGCCTGACCAGCATTTGTTCAGTGTGGAAACAGCTGCGCTGGCTAACTGTGCATGCCTGTTCAACGGCTCTGATTGAATTTGTAGAGACGAAAAACCCTGCTGTTGCGCCAGTATTGACCCCACTGTGACCTCCATAGGCTCCATGGCTGACGGCGCGCATGATTTGGCAGCTGCGACCTCTATGGGCTCTATGGCTGACGGTGCAGCTGTGACCTCCTCCGTGGCTGCGCCTGTGATCTCTACTACTATGACTGACGTGCTGGGCGACCTTAAGCGGAGAAGGCAGGAGTTGAAAGCTTCGCTGAAAGACGTCAGCAAAACGCTGAAAAGCGAAAGCAAAAAGCAGAAGAGACTCATCGCCAAAGCTGGTCGATTGAGCAAAGAGGAGTTGTTTTTTTGATTTCACGCCAAACTCAGGCGAGTGTGTAGTCTTTTCAACCTTGGCTACATTGTAGTTTCTTCACTGGGGCGCCAGTTAGTGCGCACCGCTGGGGAACAGCAAAGCTTTGGTTTTCTTCACCTTAGCGCCGGTTAGTGCGCATGACAAAAGGTGTTAATGACTTCCAAGGTTGCATCAATGAACAGCAGCATCTGTGTTTGAAGGCTCGATGTTCAACCTGTTGTATGACATAGTGTTTAGATGAGTAACTGACGTTCTGCAATGCGACGATGTTTAGGCTGCTTTTTTGCGAGGAACATCCCGCCCCATGAAGCGACCAGGATTCACTATCACAACGGAGGCCTGGCTTACTTCCTCCAGAAGCATTTCTAGTTTTGAGCGTTGTAAAGTTTTAGCGGGTCGGCAACGCTTGTCTGCTGTGCACGGACTCACTACTCTGATGTGGTCATTTGCTTGTCCTCGTTTCCCTTTATTTACTTATTTCCTCCTCTTCTCACGTGGAACAAAACAAAACATCATTGGAGCTTGTGCAAATGATGATTTTTTATTTCGGGCAGTTTCGACCTTCATCTTTTGAGGGCTGAAGATGCCCTTGTGTGCCGGTGTCAATCAGATGCGCGGGCCAGCAGTGCAACTACTTTTGCGGCCACTTGGCAGGGAGATACCATTGAAGAGTGGCCCATTTTCACCGACATGTTGTCTTATTTGCCCGACGTTGGCATCAACGCTGAAATTGTGGTAGTAATGTGTGGGTGACATAACACAAAATGCTTCTTGTGACATGTCCATGTGCATTTTGACTGCGCAGGCTCGCACAAAATGCTTGCCTTGGAATACGGGTCCGGCATTTTCCCTGCAAATTTCCACACGAAATGCCTCTTATCACATGTCCATGTGCATTTCGCCTGCGCGTGCTCGCGCAAAACGCTGGGGGACGTTTGCAGTTGACTTGTCAATAGCGGTTTATAGATAGGTTAAGCGTTGCGCTTGACCATTTGGACTTTGGTTTGGAGACCCGGCAGGCTTTCTGAAACAGAGTGTGCCACCCTGTCTGATTTCCCGCTCTTTGTTGGGACCTAGCACGTGACGCTTAGATCGGCTTGAACACAGCGATCATCCATGAAGCTGGCGTGAAACTATCGCGTTTCCGTCTTGTATTTTAAATGTCAGATGTTCAGTTGGAGATGTTCCAACCTTGTGAGCTGATTCACAAACATGAATGCACCAACTGTCAGTTTAAACAAACGTGCAACGATCAATGAATGTTGCTTGTCATTTAACATGTGTAATGCAAACGGGGTCACTCATTTTTTTCTCAAGAAATGTTTGGATTCAAGTGGGTTTTGTGTCACCGTGCCAGTGTGATCCAGCTTGGAACAATTTAAGATTTTCCCCATGCTTTGACAGGAAAAAGAAAACTGAATGTGCAAGTGTGTTTCAGCTTCAACTTGTCGACGGCAGTTTTTCACATGTCCGCATGTCACATGCTATTTTTGGTTTTATTTTCACATGCGTTTTTTTCTGCGCGTAACTTGGAAGGATGACTTCTAGACTTGGCGTCTTAGCCGGTAACTTATATATATAATATAGGTTTTGTCTGAAAATGAGTAATTTACGTCATTTTCAACATGACATGAAATGTCACCACCGGATGAGCGGAATTCGTTTTTTTGTTTCATGGCTTATTCACCACGAGAACAATTTTTTTCAAACCACCCAACTCAAAACAAATCAGTTTGAGTGAGTTCGTTTGTTTTGTTTGTAAGAAGCAGTCACAACATGTGACATCTTTGTTTTGCTTCAAGGGAAGCAACCATGTGATTTCGGTTTTGCTGGTTGTTTACGACGTTTTTGACGGGGAGACGTTGTAGTAAGGTGTAACTCGTTGTTTCGCGGGAAGTAGACTGCACGCACGCGAGCATAAAGATCCTTATTTGGGATTCTACATATTTGCAGCCTGCTACCGCAAAACGTCAAAAATATCCAGTTTGCAGCTGTCACATTTTCACCTGGGAACCTGCCACCGCAAAAAAAAATCTAAAAAGGTTCAGTTTTCAACTGCCGCACTCACCTGGGAGCCTGCCACCGCAAAAACGTCAATAATATCGAGTTTGCAGCTGTCACACTTTCACCTGGGAGCCTGCCACCGGAAAAAAAATAACAGGAAAAATCAACTTGCAGCTGTCGCATTCTCACCTGGAAGTAAACCAACAAAAAATTCCCAGTTTCCTGAAATCTGGTAGATGAACTTTTGTCGAGGTGGGATAGAATAAGGTTTTTTTTAAAATCATTTGTTCATTTTTTGTGGTGGCAGACTCCCAGATGACCGTGGTAGTTGAAAGTTGAAAGCTAACCTTCTTTACTTTTTTTTTTGGCGGGGGCAGGCCCCCAGGCGAAAATGTGACAGCTGCAAATTGGATATTCTTGACGTTTAGGCGGTGGCAGGCTCCCAGATGAGAATGCGACACTCGCAAGCTGCACATTTGTTCCCTTTTTCGGGAAGCAGGCGCCCAGATGAGCGTGACAGTTGCAAACTGAAATTTCTTGACCTTTTTTTTTTTGCGGTGGCAGGCTCCCAAGTGAAAATGTGACAGCTGCAAGCTGGATATTCTTGTTTTTTTTGCGGTGGCAGGCTCCCAGCTGAACCTTCTTGACCTTTCTTTTGCGGTGGCAGGCTCCCAAGCGAAAATGTGACAGCTGCAAGCTGGATATGCTTGACGTTTTGCGGTGGCAGGCTCCCAGATGAGCGTGGCAGTTAAAAACTAAACCTTCTTTACCTTTTTTTGCGGTGGCAGGCTCCCAGGTGAAAATGTGACAGCTGCAAGCTGGATATTCTTGACGTTTTTGCGGTGGCACGCTCCCGATTAAGGTGGCGGTTGAAAAGCCCCCCCCCATGAACCTTCTTTGCTCTTTTTTTTGGCGGGCCCCGCCGTGGTGGCAGGCTCCCAGGTGAAAATTGTGGAAAGTGCAAGATGCCTATTATTTGACGTTTTTGCAGGTGCAGGCTCCCAGGATGAGTGTGGCAGTTGAAAACTAAACCTTCTTTTTTTTTTTCGGTGGCAGGCGCCAAGGTGAAAACTGTGACAGGCTGCAAGTTGCTCTTCTTGACGTTTTTGCGGTGGCAGGCTCCCAGATGAGTGTGGGCAGTTGAAAAAACTAAACCTTCTTTACTTTTTTCGGGTGCAGGGCTCCAGGTGAAATGTGACAGCTGCAAGCTGCCTATTCTGACGGTTTTGCCCGGTGGCAGGACCTCTAGATAGTTGTGGGCAGTTGACAAAAAACTAACCCTTTTTTCCTTTTTTTTGCGGTGGCAAGCTCCCAGGTGAAAATGTGACAGCTGCAAGCTGGATATTCTTGACGTTTTTGCAGTGGCAGGCTCCCAGATGAAAATGCGACACTTGCAAGCTACACCTTCTGTGGTTTTTTGCGGTGGCAGGTTCCCAGATGAGTGCGTCAGTTGAAAGCTGAACCTTCTTAACTTTTTTTTTTGCGGTGGCAGACTCCCAGGTGAAAATGTGCATTTTTGCGGTGGCAGGCCCCCAGATGAGTGCAGCAGTTGAAAGCTGGACCTTTTTTTTTTCCCGGCGACAGGTTGTAACATTCGCTTCGGGGTCCTGGTATGAGGTTGTGGTATGAGGCAGGCCCTTGCGTAGCAACGTAGTGCGTATAGAGTTGTTTCTTCTACCAAAACAAGTTCCTGTTGCTGCAGCTGCGATAATGTCTAACCTGATCTGTTCTTGTTGTTTCTGGCAAGCAGAACTGGCGATGAGGGATGAATTTAACGTTGGGCTAAGGTGCTTAAACGTTCAAGATACCACAAAAGGTTTTGGTTCATTTTGACAGCAGAACGGTGGTCATGGAAGTCCAAAACATCTAAGGAGTGTGTAACAACTCACCTGCCGAATGGACGCAAGGGTTGCGATGCAGCTTTTGGCGTGAGCCTCAAATTTTTGTGGAAGAAGTGGGCCGTTTTTGGCAAGCAGAACTGGCGATGAGGGATGAATTTAACGTTGGGCTAAGGTGCTTAAACGTTCAAGATACCACAAAAGGTTTTGGTTCATTTTGACAGCAGAACGGTGGTCATGGAAGTCCAAAACATCTAAGGAGTGTGTAACAACTCACCTGCCGAATGGACGCCAGGGTTGCGATGCAGCTTTTGGCGTGAGCCTGAGCCTCAAATTTTTGTGGAAGAAGTGGGCCGTTTTTGGCAAGCAGAACTGGCGATGAGGGATGAATTTAACGTTGGGCTAAGGTGCTTAAATGTTCCAGATGCCACAACAGGTTTTTCTTCATTTTGACAGCAGAACGGTGGTCATGGAAGTCCAATACATCTAAGGAGCGTGTAACAACTCACCTGCCGAATGGACGCCAGGGTTGCGATGCAGCTTTTGGCGTGAGCCTGAGCGAACCAGCCTCTCGTGCAAATGTTTGTGGAAGAAGTGGGCCGTTTTTTGGCAAGCAGAACTGGCGATGAGGGATGAATTTAACGTTGGGCTAAGGTGCTCAAACGTTCCAGATGCCACAACAGGTTTTTCTTCATTTTGACAGCAGAACGGTGGTCATGGAAGTCCAAAACATCTAAGGAGTGTGTAACAACTCACCTGCCGAATGGATGCCAGGGTTGCGATGCAGCTTTTGGCGTGAGCCTCAAATTTTTGTGGAAGAAGTGGGCCGTTTTTAGCAAGCAGAACTGGCGATGAGGGATGAATTTAACGTTGGGCTAAGGTGCTTAAATGTTCCAGATGCCACAACAGGTTTTTCTTCATTTTGACAGCAGAACGGTGGTCATGGAAGTCCAATACATCTAAGGAGCGTGTAACAACTCACCTGCCGAATGGACGCCAGGGTTGCGATGCAGCTTTTGGCGTGAGCCTGAGCGAACCAGCCTCTCGTGCAAATGTTTGTGGAAGAAGTGGGCCGTTTTTTGGCAAGCAGAACTGGCGATGAGGGATGAATTTAACGTTGGGCTAAGGTGCTCAAACGTTCCAGATGCCACAACAGGTTTTTCTTCATTTTGACAGCAGAACGGTGGTCATGGAAGTCCAAAACATCTAAGGAGTGTGTAACAACTCACCTGCCGAATGGACGCCAGGGTTGCGATGCAGCTTTTGGCGTGAGCCTGAGCGAATCAGCCTCTCGTGCAAATGTTTGTGGAAGAAGTGGGCCGTTTTTGGCAAGCAGAAATGGCGATGAGGGATGAATTTAACGTTGGGCTAAGATGCTTAAACGTTCAAGATACCACAAAGGTTTTTGTTCATTTTGACAGCAGAACGGTGGTCATGGAAGTCCAAAACATCGAATCTAAGGAGTGTGTAACAACTCACCTGCCGAATGGACGCAAGGGTTGCGATGCAGCTTTTGGCGTGAGCTTGAGCGAATCAGCCTCTCGTGCAAATTTTTGTGGAAGAAGTGGGCCGTTTTTGGCAAGCAGAACTGACGATGAGGGATGAATTTAACGTTGGGCTAAGGTGATTAAACGTTCAAGATACCACAAAAAGTTTTGGTTCAATTTGAATAGATATAGATGTAGATGTAGATGTAGATATAGATATAGATATAGATATATGTGTGGCCCACAAGAATATGGTTGTAAAATGATCTACATGCGTTCAAAGGTAATAAGAGAGAACGAAATATATTTGACATTTTGATCTGGCAATCTTCTGGCATGGCTGCAGCTCAAAACAAATTCTGACCGCCCAAAGTCAGTGCGTGGCAGGCCCATTTTAATTTGGATATGCTGCTGTTGATTTTTGACCAAAATTACAATCAAAAAAGCACTGCCAAAAAATCATGCCAGTTAAAATGGAATATTGTTTTGTGACAACAAGATACTAGTTTTCGCTTAATTTCTCTAGATCCATGTCTTTTTGGTCACCAACGCTAGTGAAAAAGGGATGCACCTTTCAAGAACAAAACCTGGGAAGCTGAGGCCAATTAAAATGGAATATAGTTTTGTGACACCAAGTTTCCAGATGATTGTTTTGTTTTTTGGCTGAATTTCTTTAGATGCATGTTTTTCGTCGCAAATGCTCTAGACAAATGAATGCAGTTTGCCAGAACAAAACCGGGGCGATCTGGCAGCTTGATGTCACAAGACTATATGCCATTTTAATTGGCTCCAACCGCCCAAGTTTTGTTCGTGAAAGGTGCATCCCTTTTTCACTAGCGTTTGTAACCAAAAACAACGCATCTAAAGAAATAAGGGGAAAACATCGAAAAAACAATCTGGAAACTTGGCGTCACAAAAATATACTCCATTTTAATTGGCCCCAGCGCCCCAAGGTTGTGTTCTTGAAGGGTGCATCCCTTTTTCACTAGCGTTTGTGACCAAGAAACACGTATCTGAAGAAATCAAACGAAAAAATGCGACAAAATGATCTGGCAGCTTGGTGTCACAAGACTATATGCCATTTTAATTGGCCCCAAGCGCCACAATTTTGTTCTTGAAAGATGCATCTCTTTTTCACTAGCGTTTGTGATCAAAAACAATGCATCGTAAAAAAACCGAAAAAATCGAACAGAAACATCTGGAAACTTGGTGTCACAAAAATATACTCCATTTTAATTGGCCCCAGCGCCCCAAGGTTGTCTTCTTGAAAGGTGCATCGCTTTTTCACTTAAATTTGTGACCAAGAAACACGCATCTAAAGAAATCAAGCGAAAAAATGCGACAAAATGATCTGGCAGCTTGGTGTCACAAGACTATATGCCATTTTAATTGGCCCCAACCGCCAAAATTTTGTTCTTGAAAGATGCATCTCTTTTTCACTAGCGTTTGTGATCAAAAACAATGCATCGTAAAAAAACCGAAAAAATCGAAAAAAAATCTGGAAACTTGGTGTCACAAGACTATACTCCATTTTAATTGGCCCCAAGGTGCATCCCTTTTTCACTAGCGTTTGTGACCAAGAAACGCGCATCTAAAGAAATCAAGCGAAAAAATGCGACAAAATGATCTGGCAGCTTGGTGTCACAAGACTATATGCCATTTTAATTGGCCCCAATCGCCAAAATTTTGTTCTTGAAAGGTGCATCCATTTTTGAGAAGCGATTTTAACCAAAAACACGCATCTAAAGAAATCAATCGAACAAATGCGAAAAATACTCTGGAAACTTGGTGTCACAAAACTAAATGGCCGCCCTTCCCAGAATATGTTCTTGAAAATGCCAGCAATTGTTGAATAACCTTTCTGTGGCCAGAAACAAACCTTGAAAAGAAAAAACAAAAACAAAGTAAAATAACAAACTTGTATCTTAGCAACCTTTCCAAGGTTTTCTCCTTGAAGTTTTCTGGTCCAGTTTTCCACACCTTTTATGGCCCAAATCAGGCAAAAAATAAACAAATTATTGGGCTGCTTTGGCTCTTTGTTTGTGCTTTGCGACAGTATTTGGTTTTGCGTTGGTGCCTCTTTCTTCCTGTAACTTTCTTTTGCCCTTCTCTGTTTTTCTCTCAGCCTGTGATTCGTTCCTTCTTGTGTATTTCGCTTGCGCACGCTCCTTCCGCGTTTTCCATCTTAGATGCTGACAATTTAATTTGGAGACTCATGGATTTGGTGGTATCCCACTTCTTCCTTTTTCGGACCCCAGGGACCTGTGACACGGCATATGATTGATGTCCGCATGTTGCGCATGCGTTGTGCAAATTCGATCAAGTTCAACCTTTGCCACTCTGGTTGCATCCCTCGCTGCAGCAAGAAACCGAAGTGACTTTTCATGTTCATGTTGACAGCTTCATAAGGGCAACTTGTAGGCGCGATTTGGTGCCATTGCAACAGCACATTTTTGCTATGTGAGTTTTTGGGCGTTTCATGAAGCACGTGAGTTCACTTCAACATCTTTGTTTGATTTCATGTGGATTCGCACCGGCCGCGGATGCGGCGAAATGACATTCTGCAATGGTTGCGGGCGAACGAAATTATCATTGATGATGATGATGCGCAGTTGACAGATGAACATGGGCTTTCTGCAGAGAGTCGTGGCCAACCTCTACAGCATGATCAGCAAGAACAAATTTCTTCGGAGGAGAACTGCGTCGGTGGTGATCAGCATGAGAATGAGGATCCTGAGTTGAGTGGTGAACAGCGTTTTTTGGCAGAGGGTAATGACCCACCTCCACAGCATGATCAGCAGGAACGAGCCTCTTCTGAGGAGCCTGGCCTTGGTGATGCTCAGCATGCACTTTCTCAGTCGCCTGGGGAGCGTAGCATTGGTGATCATCAATGCGAAGAGCTTGAGTTGACTGATGCAGAGCGACCTTCTGCAGATGTTAGTGACCAATCTCAACAGCATGATCAGCAGGAACAAGTCTCGCCTAATGAGCGCGGCCTTGGTGATGCTCAGCATGAAGGTTCAGAATTGCCTGATGCTCCGCCAGGTATGGGTGATGCAGATAATCAAAATGATGCTGAGTTGACTGATGAACAGGGACCTTCCAGCTCCAGCTCCTCACGGTCATCGTCGGAAGTGGAAGCGGAATCCGAAGATGAATGCCCCTTGCACGACCGTGTTGACAATTACAGAAGTGCGGCCAAAGATGATCGCAGACAAGTCTACATGTGGACCTATGCCCGAGCACCAGAGATGAGCCGAGAAGATGTTGCAACCGTCATTACGAATGCCTATGCTGCAGCAGGTGTGCAGATTCTCCACTACTCGGTGTTTCGTGAGCATCACCCGACCTCCCGGTCTGAGCTAGAGCGGCAGTTCCATTTCCATATCATCGTAGAGAGCGATGAGAGACACCGATGGCGAGCAATTGCGCGGGTTCTTCGAAGCCAAGACCGCCCCATGCACTGCTCGGCGGCCGGCTCCGGCCGTTCGGTCTACTGGGGTGCATTTGCTTATTGTTATGTGCCCAGTGCCAAGAAGCCTCGGGAACACTTAGACACTTGTTACCTCTTGAGTCGTGGGCATCCAGACATTTTGCAACGGCTTGTGAAAGACAGACGTCCAAAGCGTGTGAAGCCATTGGAGCTTGGAAATGTTCTTCGACAACAAGAGATTCGATCCTTGGATGCTTTCTATGCCTTTGCAAAAAGGCAGGCGGATGGTGGCGACGATCGGTGGTTGAGCGTGGCCTATGGGACGCAGGCGAAAAGACTGCAGGAACAGATTGCTGCTGTTTGGGCTGTCGAAACCGCAGGCAGAAGATTGGAGGACTTGAACTGGCTCCGCTTTGTGTCTTGCGCACTGTGTTGGACACTTGTTTCAAAAGGATTCATGGTAGCAGGTCGGAAGTGCATGTAGCAAGGCAAAGGATTCAAAGGCAAGGTCTTCGGTGTGAGTGTTTTTGGTGCTCCATCCTTGGATGTGCATGTTAGAAATTATTATCGGTTTTGTTATATATGTCATATGTCAGCCCAAGCAGATCTGGCATGTGTCCCAGTTGAATGAAAACCTTCTAAGAAGCTCCAGCTGAATTTAGAAACGACCTTAAATATGAGTTTTTCTGGACTCTGTACTACATGAGATACACCCCTCAAAGAGCCAGCCCGTTTGTGATGGCAGGACCGAGATGCATCTCATTTTGACATCCTTTCTCAAGGTCTGCGCCACACTTGCTCTTGCAACGGCCGCGCCATTCCTGGATGGAACTTTTTGCTGGAGCACAACGGCATTGCCATTGCGGACTACCGGGACTCCATTGTGCGCTTGTTCCAGTCTGGTGGAGGAAAAGGAATGAATCATTTCTACTATGGTGCTCCTTCGTCTGGGAAAACCGCATTGACGCGGCCAATCCTAGCTCTTTTCAAGCAATATGTCATGTTGAAGCCGCAAGTGGCAACATCCTTCCCATTGCACACCCTCATCGGAAAGAAGGCCTTGGTTTGGAACGATTTCCGGTTCCCACATCCGCCACTGTCCTGGGGTGACCTCCTGAATATTTTGGATTGCAAGCCATTTCTGATTGGCGTGCCCAAGGGAGGAGAAGGAGCCCAAGACTACATGTGGAATGTGAACCACAATGAAAATGTGATCGTGTTCATGACGTCGCAGCATCCAATCCAGGGACCGACCCATTTGGACACAATGGCCTGGGACAGCAGATTTGGCTCCATGCTTCATTTTCCGCACACTTTACCCAATCCAGACCCTGCTTTCAAGAAGATTTTCAGTTGCACAAAATGTTATGCATCGTGGATCCTGCAGAGAGACCAAGAGGTGCGGGTGAGAAGTCGCAGCAGATGAAAATCAAATGGATTCCATGTAAGCAGATGAAGCCCTTGACGCCCAGAAAGAAAAGCCGTGGGGAATTTTCTTCTGCTGTCAATGTTGACATGCCGGGGACCTTTCAGAATTAAATCTCTGATGTCTATCGAGGAGACCTCCCAGAATGAAACCCTTTGATGTCTATTGATGTCTTTCCAATCCTAAGAGACACGGATGTTCTTGGCTTCGATCCTCGAAGAGAATGGGGTTTAACTTCTTGACCGTTTTTTTCCCCTCAACCGCAGTTTACCCGAAATCTGAGATTCCGTCAAAATTTGGGCTGCTTAAGTGTGTACTGGGGTGTGCATCGGATGTTGACTGTTGCATGAAACCCGCTAAAACAATAGGGGACTCACAGCAAAGCGATACGTTTTTTGGTTGCGCATGCTTGCGCGTTTTGTGGTGTGGGCATAGTGTTTGCTTAGGCAGGGTTGTTTTTCACGGATGGATCCACTTCACCATGAATGGGTGTGCCCATGCGGTGGGTTGACTTTAAGACTTTACATGGCTTTACATTACTTTAGCCACCTAGGTGGGGCTGCTTAACCTCGGCAGCGAGTAGCTCAGATTACGGAAACCATGCATCTATTCGCAGGCAGTATAGGAGTGGCCAACTCCATGCTGCCTGGCCTAGCTTTGGTACACCGCGGCGAACTATTCATTCAGTCTTGCACGCATGTGACAACCAACGACAGTATTTTTTTTCCAAAAGCGCCCCGGGTGACCGACTGGTCACACAAAAGGCCGAACCGGTGGTGGATGTTGGCAATATGTTGTAGTGATGGACTAAAGGTTTGTGCCCCGGCTGGATAAATTTTGAGGTTAGCAGCTGTAAGTGGCCAAAGCATGCCACAACCCATTTTCTTTCCAACAGACATGCTGGTTGAAGAGACCGCCCAAGCAGCGCGAAGGAGGACCAGACAGGCACGGGCAAAAGCACAAGTGCGCCCCAACGCGCGCAAACAAAGATCGCCAAGGATGAGAATCCGAGTGGACGCGCTTCAAAACTATGCTTAAGCAGAGGTAAAATATTGCCAAAATATATGTAAAAAAGGAAACCATGTAAAACGGTAAGGGGCTCACTAACTTGATGATGCACTTGACGTAATGGATCAGATGGTGGTTTATGCGAACAGCAATTAGACATGGGTTAGTCGATCCTAAGAGAGACCGATGTTCTGCAGCTTTGCTTCGATCCTCGAAACGGCCTCCTAGCGTTTTTTTTTCCTTAACCCCAGTTTACCCTGAAATCAGATTATAGTAAAATTGCAAGTCAAGCACCTTGTCTTCCCAGGTGTCTTGATGTTTGCGCTGAGCAGAAACTACTTGAGTATTGCGGCCGTGAGTCTGAGCGAAGCAGCCTCCGTGGCAGCAGTAGCACGGTTCAAATGAAGTGGGGAAGGGTTTCATGTGAACCTCATTTGGACATGGGTCAATCGATCCGAAGACATGTTCCGCACACGCAAGCTTTGCGTCCATCCTCGAAAGGGACTCGGACATCAGATAGTTGTTTATGCAAACAGCAATTAGACATGGGTTAGTCGATCCTAAGAGAGACGGATGTTCCGCATCTTTGCTTCGATCCTCGAAAGGAAGCAGCCCGAGGGAATACATCTGAGTGTTGGTTGCTTGATTTTGATTTTCAGTACGGTGGTTTCACGTTGTGCAATTTTTCTTTGGCAACTCGGACCTGTTCAGTCGATGGTTTCATTTGTGATGGACTGTTGTTTGAGACTGATTTGATTTTATTTCTCGACGTGGCGTAACCCGACGATTAGCGCGGCGAATATATATATATATATGTCTATACATCTGAGTTTGCATGTCTCTTCATGATTGCGTAGTACGACGCGCGTTTGTGGAAGGCCCAGTACTGTTTGTTGGCAGGTGCAGCTGCTTAGTTGAAAGAAAAGCCGCAGGGGATCCCCTTGAACCCCTGCAGTCAATGTTGACATGCCGCGGACTTTTCAGAATAAATGTTTGATGTCTATCGAGGAGACCTCCCAGAATGAAAGCCTTTCATGTCTATTGATGTCTGTTCGATCGGTATTCAAACATTGACAAATTTCAACATTGACCGCAGGGGTCGCAGGGGATTGGGTGTGGTCACATTTTTCTAGGGGTCTCTAGCAGATGAAATGAGAACGCAGAAATAGATAAGATGGGACGGAATTAATTACATTAGCAGAAAAAGCGACTAGAAGAATGTAGACGTAGCTGACACAGCATGCTGTGGTGAATTGTGGCCCCTGATACCGTCAGTGCGCACGATGCTTCAGTACAGATCTTACGTCGATTTCGTGCAGAGCACAGCTGCCCACACCACAAGATTAAAAGGCGTGCTGTGTGCCGTCATGCTTTTGGGTTCTCTGGCCCACCTTGCTTTTGTCACTTTAACGCTGACTGCAGGGGTTGCAGGGGACTTGGACTGGCCCAGATGTTATCATTGTAATGAGGAGCTGGAATGAAACATTTCGCCTGCAGCCATCCTGTGAAGGCTCCACCGACCTTTGCATGCTCTTCGAGAATATCCTTCACTATTTCCGATTGGCTACATTGTCTTTGCCGTGATGGGGCCATTTTTGGAATCGAAATATAGGCCCTATTTAGGGGTTCATGGTTTGTTCTGTGATAGTATCTTCAGCGGGGGTGTGCCACTCAGTGCATTGGAGGATCTTCTCAAGCGCGCAAAGCTGCGCCACACGGTTTGTTTGGTTCATTTTTTGCGGGGGTGCCTTTGCAGATGTAGGAAATAGGCTTTGGTGCCCCCGCCTTGTCAGGCGCCGTGCCTTTGGTGTCGGAGCGGCGCGGTGCTTTCAGGACTGTTTCAACAAAAATGCCACGGAACTTTTTTGGAACCATCCGGATTACTTGAGACTTGCATCCCTACTTGTGCTTTTTTGGCCATGTGCAGTTTTTGCCTCAAGAGCAGCATCCCTACTTGTGCTTTTCCATTTGGTGGCTTGGAGGCCTTGGATGAACATGCCGCGAATGCCAAATGGCATTCAACACACAGTTGGTTTTTCCAATGGCTTCGGCAGCGGCAAGAGAAAGCGGCAAAGCCGCAGACTTTTCCCCGTTGGGCTGACATTGCCATGGTTGGAGAAGGTCCGTGCGGCCTACTTGATGTCTGGCTGCGACCTTGCAATCACTTTGTTTGCCGCCCAAAAATTCAGTGGCTTACGCCCAGAGGACGCTGACTACCCCACGCTGGACTTAGTGGAGGAAATAGCGGTCTCTGTGCCTCTTGATGCGAGTATCCGCGCCCGAGTTCGCAAGGAGGTGGCTGAAGTTTTGTTGGTCAAAGAGATTGAAAAGCTTAATCTTCGAGGAGTGGTTCCAAGTTTGGCGGCTGTGTACGCCATGTACGAAGCATTTGAGCCGTCCAGTCGCTGCATTGGCTATCGTGGAAGAATTGCATGGGTGCAGCGCTTTCGCAAGCGCTGGGGTTTATCTCGTCGAGCATGGTCGTGCCAACCTGAAATTGAAAAGGGCAAGGTGGGGCCCCAAATCTGGGGCCGCTGAGCGGCCCCAAAACTAGATCTTTTTTATGTAGGGGAACTAAAACTGGGGTCATTTTTGGGGGCCAGGAAGTGGGGTCGTTTTCGTTGTGCAGGTGGCAATTTTTTGGCAATGGTTGCAACATTTGCAACGCAGAACTACACTGGACCGACCGCTTCTTTTGTTGAACTTAGACGAGACTTGCATGCGCTTTCCAGAGAAACCGCGCGTGGGACTGGTAGCGTCCAAAGCTCGTGGTTGGACTTCCCATGCAGGGGCAAAGCTTCTGAGACGCGGCAGCGCAACATTCGTTGCTGTGCTTTGTGAAAATGAAGCCGTGCAAAAGTGCTTGCCTTCCTTTGTGCTTTGCAACAAGCACTTGTGCCCCAAAAAGCTTTACGAAGACTTACTTGCTGCAGCCCCACCTTCCTTATGTATATGGAGATTAGCTTCGTCGTGGAACACATCTGTTGTCATGTGTGAAATTTTGGAGGTGCTAGCAGCTGCTTTGAGGCCTTGGCAGCAGTTCTGCCAGCCAACTCTGACCATGGACCTGGCTCCGTGCCACATCACGCAGTCCGTGCTGCAAAAGGCACGAAGCCTGCAACTCTTTATAGCTTGCGTGCCAACTGGTCTCACTCCTCAACTTCAGGTGGCAGATGTCTTTTGTTTCAGAGCCTTCAAGGCTTTTTTTGCTGGTGAACTTCAAAAGCTGCGGGCCGAGGGTCACGAAGTGACCAAAGCCTTGTTTTTCCAGATTTTTTTCAAAGTGCCTGCTTGGCTGCAGGCACGTTCTTGGGCTAAAGCCTTTCAAGCCATTTGTGCACTTGATGGAAATATCAATCTTTTGACCAAGGACCTTCAAGCACTGGGCTTAGACCCGACAGTGCAGGACAGTTTGCCGACGCAATCCCAGATAGCCTCTCTCTGGCCGAGACAACGCTGTACAAGCAAAACATATTCCCTGCTGTTCACTCGTAATTTGGAGTGAAGATACAATGACAGAACGTTGCGGAGGTCTGAAAAAAGGACCGTCAGACAGTTCAAAACATGGAGCCGTTTTGCTGGTGCCTGACCAGCATTTGTTCAGTGTGGAAACAGCTGCGCTGGCTAACTGTGCATGCCTGTTCAACGGCTCTGATTGAATTTGTAGAGACGAAAAACCCTGCTGTTGCGCCAGTAGTGACCCCACTGTGACCTCCATAGGCTCCATGGCTGACGGCGCGCATGATTTGGCAGCTGCGACCTCTATGGGCTCTATGGCTGACGGTGCAGCTGTGACCTCCTCCGTGGCTGCGCCTGTGATCTCTACTACTATGACTGACGTGCTGGGCGACCTTAAGCGGAGAAGGCAGGAGTTGAAAGCTTCGCTGAAAGACGTCAGCAAAACGCTGAAAAGCGAAAGCAAAAAGCAGAAGAGACTCATCGCCAAAGCTGGTCGATTGAGCAAAGAGGAGTTGTTTTTTTTGATTTCACGCCAAACTCAGGCGAGTGTGTAGTCTTTTCAACCTTGGCTACATTGTAGTTTCTTCACTGGGGCGCCAGTTAGTGCGCACCGCTGGGGAACAGCAAAGCTTTGGTTTTCTTCACCTTAGCGCCGGTTAGTGCGCATGACAAAAGGTGTTAATGACTTTCAAGGTTGCATCAATGAACAGCAGCATCTGTGTTTGAAGGCTCGATGTTCAACCTGTTGTATGACATAGTGTTTAGATGAGTAACTGACGTTCTGCAATGCGACGATGTTTAAGCTGCTTTTTTGCGAGGAACATCCCGCCCCATGAAGCGACCAGGATTCACTATCACAACGGAGGCCTGGCTTACTTCCTCCAGAAGCATTTCTAGTTTTGAGTGTTGTAAAGTTTTAGCGGGTCGGCAACGCTTGTCTGCTGTGCACGGACTCACTACTCTGATGTGGTCATTTGCTTGTCCTCGTTTCCCTTTATTTACTTATTTCCTCCTCTTCTCACGTGGAACAAAACAAAACATCATTGGAGATTGTGCAAATGATGATTTTTTATTTCGGGCAGTTTCGACCTTCATCTTTTGAGGGCTGAAGATGCCCTTGTGTGCCGGTGTCAATCAGATGCGCGGGCCAGCAGTGCAACTACTTTTGCAGCCACTTGGCAGGGAGATACCATTGAAGAGTGGCCCATTTTCACCGACATGTTGTCTTATTTGCCCGACGTTTGCATCAACGCTGAAATTGTGGTAGTAATGTGTGGGTGACATAACACAAAATGCTTCTTGTGACATGTCCATGTGCATTTTGACTGCGCAGGCTCGCACAAAATGCTTGCCTTGGAATACGGGTCCGGCATTTTCCCTGCAAATTTCCACACGAAATGCCTCTTATCACATGTCCATGTGCATTTCGCCTGCGCGGGCTCGCGCAAAACGCTGGGGGACGTTTGCAGTTGACTTGTCAATAGCGGTTTATAGATAGGTTAAGCGTTGCGCTTGACCATTTGGACTTTGGTTTGGAGACCCGGCAGGCTTTCTGAAACAGAGTGTGCCACCCTGTCTGATTTCCCGCTCTTTGTTGGGACCTAGCACGTGACGCTTAGATCGGCTTGAACACAGCGATCATCCATGAAGCTGGCGTGAAACTATCGCGTTTCCGTCTTGTATTTTAAATGTCAGATGTTCAGTTGGAGATGTTCCAACCTTGTGAGCTGATTCACAAACATGAATGCACCAACTGTCAGTTTAAACAAACGTGCAACGATCAATGAATGTTGCTTGTCATTTAACATGTGTAATGCAAACGGGGTCACTCATTTCTTTTTCTCAAGAAATGTTTGGATTCAAGTGGGTTTTGTGTCACCGTGCCAGTGTGATCCAGCTTGGAACAATTTAAGATTTTCCCCATGCTTTGACAGGAAAAAGAAAACTGAATGTGCAAGTGTGTTTCAGCTTCAACTTGTCGACGGCAGTTTTTCACATGTCCGCATGTCACATGTTATTTTTGGTTTTATTTTCACATGCGTTTTTTTCTGCGCGTAACTTGGAAGGATGACTTCTAGACTTGGCGTCTTAGCCGGTAACTTATATATATATATATAGGTTTGTCTGAAAATGAGTAATTTACGTCATTTTCAACATGACATGAAATGTCACCACCGGATGAGCGGAATTCGTTTTTTTGTTTCATGGCTTATTCACCACGAGAACAATTTTTTTCAAACCAACCAACTCAAAACAAATCAGTTTGAGTGAGTTCGTTTGTTTTGTTTGTAAGAAGCAGTCACAACATGTGACATCTTTGTTTTGCTTCAAGGGAAGCAACCATGTGATTTCGGTTTTGCTGGTTGTTTACGACGTTTTTGACGGGGAGACGTTGTAGTAAGGTGTAACTCGTTGTTTCGCGGTAAGTAGACTGCACGCACGCGAGCATAAAGATCCTTATTTGGGATTCTACATATTTGCAGCCTGCTACCGCAAAAACGTCAAAAATATCCAGTTTGCAGCTGTCACATTTTCACCTGGGAGCCTGCCACCGCAAAAAAAAATCTAAAAAGGTTCAGTTTTCAACTGCCGCACTCACCTGGGAGCCTGCCACCGCAAAAACGTCAATAATATCGAGTTTGCAGCTGTCACATTTTCACCTGGGAGCCTGCCACCGGAAAAAAAATAACAGGAAAAATCAACTTGCAGCTGTCGCATTCTCACCTGGAAGTAAACCAACAAAAAATTCCCAGTTTCCTGAAATCTGGTAGATGAACTTTTGTCGAGGTGGGATAGAATAAGGTTTTTTTTAAAATCATATTAATCTTCCTTTGTGTGAAAAAAAAGTTCTAATCTATCCCACCTTCTGTTTTGCAATCTGGATTTGACATTTTTTTGATGGCAGGCCCCCAGATGATACACTTGCAAGCTGCACATTTGTTCATTTTTTGTGGTGGCAGACTCCCAGATGACTGTGGTAGTTGAAAGTTGAAAGCTAACCTTCTTTACTTTTTTTTTTGGCGGTGGCAGGCCCCCAGGCGAAAATGTGACAGCTGCAAACTGGATATTCTTGACGTTTAGGCGGTGGCAGGCTCCCAGATGAGAATGCGACACTTGCAAGCTGCACATTTGTTCCCTTTTTCGGGTGGCAGGCGCCCAGATGAGCGTGACAGTTGCAAACTGAAATTTCTTGACCTTTTTTTTTTGCGGTGGCAGGCTCCCAAGTGAAAATGTGACAGCTGCAAGCTGGATATTCTTGATTTTTTTGCGGTGGCAGGCTCCCAGCTGAACCTTCTTGACCTTTCTTTTGCGGTGGCAGGCTCCCAAGCGAAAATGTGACAGCTGCAAGCTGGATATGCTTGACGTTTTTGCGGTGGCAGGCTCCCAGATGAGCGTGGCAGTTAAAAACTAAACCTTCTTTACCTTTTTTTGCGGTGGCAGGCTCCCAGGTGAAAATGTGACAGCTGCAAGCTGGATATTCTTGACGTTTTTGCGGTGGCAGGCTCCCAGATAAGTGTGGCGGTTGAAAGCTGAACCTTCTTTGCTCTTTTTTTTGGCGGTGGCAGGCTCCCAGGTGAAAATGTGACAGCTGCAAGCTGCCTATTCTTGACGTTTTTGCGGTGGCAGGCTCCCAGATGAGTGTGGCAGTTGAAAACTAAACCTTCTTTACTTTTTTTTTCGGTGGCAGGCTCCCAGGTGAAAATGTGACAGCTGCAAGCTGCCTCTTCTTGACGTTTTTGCGGTGGCAGGCTCCCAGATGAGTGTGGCAGTTGAAAACTAAACCTTCTTTACTTTTTTTTTCGGTGGCAGGCTCCCAGGTGAAAATGTGACAGCTGCAAGCTGCCTATTCTTGACGGTTTTGCGGTGGCAGGCCCCTAGATGAGTGTGGCAGTTGAAAACTAAACCTTCTTTACCTTTTTTTTGCGGTGGCAGGCTCCCAGGTGAAAATGTGACAGCTGCAAGCTGGATATTCTTGACGTTTTTGCGGTGGCAGGCTCCCAGATGAAAATGCGACACTTGCAAGCTACACCTTCTGTGGTTTTTTGCGGTGGCAGGTTCCCAGATGAGTGCGTCAGTTGAAAGCTGAACCTTCTTAACCTTTTTTTTTGCGGTGGCAGACTCCCAGGTGAAAATGTGCATTTTTGCGGTGGCAGGCCCCCAGATGAGTGCAGGAGTTGAAAGCTGGACCTTTTTTTTTTTCCCGGCGACAGGTTGTAACATTCGCTTCGGGGTCCTGGTATGAGGTTGTGGTATGAGGCAGGCCCTTGCGTAGCAACGTAGTGCGTATAGAGTTGTTTCTTCTACCAAAACAAGTTCCTGTTGCTGCAGCTGCGATAATGTCTAACCTGATCTGTTCTTGTTGTTTCTGGCAAGCAGAACTGGCGATGAGGGATGAATTTAACGTTGGGCTAAGGTGCTTAAACGTTCAAGATACCACAAAAGGTTTTGGTTCATTTTGACAGCAGAACGGTGGTCATGGAAGTCCAAAACATCTAAGGAGTGTGTAACAACTCACCTGCCGAATGGACGCAAGGGTTGCGATGCAGCTTTTGGCGTGAGCCTCAAATTTTTGTGGAAGAAGTGGGCCGTTTTTGGCAAGCAGAACTGGCGATGAGGGATGAATTTAACGTTGGGCTAAGGTGCTTAAACGTTCAAGATACCACAAAAGGTTTTGGTTCATTTTGACAGCAGAACGGTGGTCATGGAAGTCCAAAACATCTAAGGAGTGTGTAACAACTCACCTGCCGAATGGACGCCAGGGTTGCGATGCAGCTTTTGGCGTGAGCCTCAAATTTTTGTGGAAGAAGTGGGCCGTTTTTGGCAAGCAGAACTGGCGATGAGGGATGAATTTAACGTTGGGCTAAGGTGCTTAAATGTTCCAGATGCCACAACAGGTTTTTCTTCATTTTGACAGCAGAACGGTGGTCATGGAAGTCCAATACATCTAAGGAGCGTGTAACAACTCACCTGCCGAATGGACGCCAGGGTTGCGATGCAGCTTTTGGCGTGAGCCTGAGCGAACCAGCCTCTCGTGCAAATGTTTGTGGAAGAAGTGGGCCGTTTTTTGGCAAGCAGAACTGGCGATGAGGGATGAATTTAACGTTGGGCTAAGGTGCTCAAACGTTCCAGATGCCACAACAGGTTTTTCTTCATTTTGACAGCAGAACGGTGGTCATGGAAGTCCAAAACATCTAAGGAGTGTGTAACAACTCACCTGCCGAATGGATGCCAGGGTTGCGATGCAGCTTTTGGCGTGAGCCTCAAATTTTTGTGGAAGAAGTGGGCCGTTTTTAGCAAGCAGAACTGGCGATGAGGGATGAATTTAACGTTGGGCTAAGGTGCTTAAATGTTCCAGATGCCACAACAGGTTTTTCTTCATTTTGACAGCAGAACGGTGGTCATGGAAGTCCAATACATCTAAGGAGCGTGTAACAACTCACCTGCCGAATGGACGCCAGGGTTGCGATGCAGCTTTTGGCGTGAGCCTGAGCGAACCAGCCTCTCGTGCAAATGTTTGTGGAAGAAGTGGGCCGTTTTTTGGCAAGCAGAACTGGCGATGAGGGATGAATTTAACGTTGGGCTAAGGTGCTCAAACGTTCCAGATGCCACAACAGGTTTTTCTTCATTTTGACAGCAGAACGGTGGTCATGGAAGTCCAAAACATCTAAGGAGTGTGTAACAACTCACCTGCCGAATGGACGCCAGGGTTGCGATGCAGCTTTTGGCGTGAGCCTGAGCGAATCAGCCTCTCGTGCAAATGTTTGTGGAAGAAGTGGGCCGTTTTTGGCAAGCAGAAATGGCGATGAGGGATGAATTTAACGTTGGGCTAAGATGCTTAAACGTTCAAGATACCACAAAGGTTTTTGTTCATTTTGACAGCAGAACGGTGGTCATGGAAGTCCAAAACATCGAATCTAAGGAGTGTGTAACAACTCACCTGCCGAATGGACGCAAGGGTTGCGATGCAGCTTTTGGCGTGAGCTTGAGCGAATCAGCCTCTCGTGCAAATTTTTGTGGAAGAAGTGGGCCGTTTTTGGCAAGCAGAACTGACGATGAGGGATGAATTTAACGTTGGGCTAAGGTGATTAAACGTTCAAGATACCACAAAAAGTTTTGGTTCAATTTGAATAGATATAGATGTAGATGTAGATGTAGATATAGATATAGATATAGATATATGTGTGGCCCACAAGAATATGGTTGTAAAATGATCTACATGCGTTCAAAGGTAATAAGAGAGAACGAAATATATTTGACATTTTGATCTGGCAATCTTCTGGCATGGCTGCAGCTCAAAACAAATTCTGACCGCCCAAAGTCAGTGCGTGGCAGGCCCATTTTAATTTGGATATGCTGCTGTTGATTTTTGACCAAAATTACAATCAAAAAAACACTGCCAAAAAATCATGCCAGTTAAAATGGAATATTGTTTTGTGACAACAAGATACTAGTTTTCGCTTAATTTCTCTAGATCCATGTCTTTTTGGTCACCAACGCTAGTGAAAAAGGGATGCACCTTTCAAGAACAAAACCTGGGAAGCTGAGGCCAATTAAAATGGAATATAGTTTTGTGACACCAAGTTTCCAGATGATTGTTTTGTTTTTTGGCTGAATTTCTTTAGATGCATGTTTTTCGTCGCAAATGCTCTAGACAAATGAATGCAGTTTGCCAGAACAAAACCGGGGCGATCTGGCAGCTTGATGTCACAAGACTATATGCCATTTTAATTGGCTCCAACCGCCCAAGTTTTGTTCGTGAAAGGTGCATCCCTTTTTCACTAGCGTTTGTAACCAAAAACAACGCATCTAAAGAAATAAGGGGAAAACATCGAAAAAACAATCTGGAAACTTGGCGTCACAAAAATATACTCCATTTTAATTGGCCCCAGCGCCCCAAGGTTGTGTTCTTGAAGGGTGCATCCCTTTTTCACTAGCGTTTGTGACCAAGAAACACGTATCTGAAGAAATCAAACGAAAAAATGCGACAAAATGATCTGGCAGCTTGGTGTCACAAGACTATATGCCATTTTAATTGGCCCCAAGCGCCACAATTTTGTTCTTGAAAGATGCATCTCTTTTTCACTAGCGTTTGTGATCAAAAACAATGCATCGTAAAAAAAAACCGAAAAAATCGAACAGAAACATCTGGAAACTTGGTGTCACAAAAATTTACTCCATTTTAATTGGCCCCAGCGCCCCAAGGTTGTCTTCTTGAAAGGTGCATCGCTTTTTCACTAGCGTTTGTGACCAAGAAACGCGCATCTAAAGAAATCAAGCGAAAAAATGCGACAAAATGATCTGGCAGCTTGGTGTCACAAGACTATATGCCATGTTAATTGGCCCCAACCGCCCAAGTTTTGTTCGTGAAAGGTGCATCCCTTTTTCACTAGCGTTTGTAACCAAAAACAACGCATCTAAAGAAATAAGGGGAAAACATCGAAAAAACAATCTGGAAACTTGGTTTCACAAAACTATACTCCATTTTAATTGGCCCCAGCGCCCCAGGTTGTGTTCTTGAAGGGTGCATCCCTTTTTCACTAGCGTTTGTGACCAAGAAACACGTATCTGAAGAAATCAAACGAAAAAATGCGACAAAATGATCTGGCAGCTTGGTGTCACAAGACTATATGCCATTTTAATTGGCCCCAAGCGCCACAATTTTGTTCTTGAAAGATGCATCTCTTTTTCACTAGCGTTTGTGATCAAAAACAATGCATCGTAAAAAAACCGAAAAAATCGAACAGAAACATCTGGAAACTTGGTGTCACAAAAATATACTCCATTTTAATTGGCCCCAGCGCCCCAAGGTTGTCTTCTTGAAAGGTGCATCGCTTTTTCACTTAAATTTGTGACCAAGAAACACGCATCTAAAAAAATCAAGCGAAAAAATGCGACAAAATGATCTGGCAGCTTGGTGTCACAAGACTATATGCCATTTTAATTGGCCCCAACCGCCAAAATTTTGTTCTTGAAAGATGCATCTCTTTTTCACTAGCGTTTGTGATCAAAAACAATGCATCGTAAAAAAACCGAAAAAATCGAAAAAAAATCTGGAAACTTGGTGTCACAAGACTATACTCCATTTTAATTGGCCCCAAGGTGCATCCCTTTTTCACTAGCGTTTGTGACCAAGAAACGCGCATCTAAAGAAATCAAGCGAAAAAATGCGACAAAATGATCTGGCAGCTTGGTGTCACAAGACTATATGCCATTTTAATTGGCCCCAATCGCCAAAATTTTGTTCTTGAAAGGTGCATCCATTTTTGAGAAGCGATTTGAACCAAAAACACGCATCTAAAGAAATCAATCGAACAAATGCGAAAAATACTCTGGAAACTTGGTGTCACAAAACTAAATGGCCGCCCTTCCCAGAATATGTTCTTGAAAATGCCAGCAATTGTTGAATAACCTTTCTGTGGCCAGAAACAAACCTTGAAAAGAAAAAACAAAAACAAAGTAAAATAACAAACTTGTATCTTAGCAACCTTTCCAAGGTTTTCTCCTTGAAGTTTTCTGGTCCAGTTTTCCACACCTTTTATGCCCCAAATCAGGCAAAAAATAAACAAATTATTGGGCTGCTTTGGCTCTTTGTTTGTGCTTTGCGACAGTATTTGGTTTTGCGTTGGTGCCTCTTTCTTCCTGTAACTTTCTTTTGCCCTTCTCTGTTTTTCTCTCAGCCTGTGATTCGTTCCTTCTTGTGTATTTCGCTTGCGCACGCTCCTTCCTCCCGCGTTTTCCATCTTAGATGCTGACAATTTAATTTGGAGACTCATGGATTTGGTGGTATCCCACTTCTTCCTTTTTCGGACCCCAGGGACCTGTGACACGGCATATGATTGATGTCCGCATGTTGCGCATGCGTTGTGCAAATTCGATCAAATTCAACCTTTGATTTTGGTTGCATCCCTCGCTGCAGCAAGAAACCGAAGTGACTTTTCATGTTCATGTTGACAGCTTCATAAGGGCAACTTGTAGGCGCGATTTGGTGCCATTGCAACAGCACATTTTTGCTATGTGAGTTTTTGGGCGTTTCATGAAGCACGTGAGTTCACTTCAACATCTTTGTTTGATTTCATGTGGATTCGCACCGGCCGCGGATGCGGCGAAATGACATTCTGCAATGGTTGCGGGCGAACGAAATTATCATTGATGATGATGATGCGCAGTTGACAGATGAACATGGGCTTTCTGCAGAGTCGTGGCCAACCTCTACAGCATGATCAGCAAGAACAAATTTCTTCGGAGGAGAACTGCGTCGGTGGTGATCAGCATGAGAATGAGGATCCTGAGTTGAGTGGTGAACAGCGTTTTTTGGCAGAGGGTAATGACCCACCTCCACAGCATGATCAGCAGGAACGAGCCTCTTCTGAGGAGCCTGGCCTTGGTGATGCTCAGCATGCACTTTCTCAGTCGCCTGGGGAGCGTAGCATTGGTGATCATCAATGCGAAGAGCTTGAGTTGACTGATGCAGAGCGACCTTCTGCAGATGTTAGTGACCAATCTCAACAGCATGATCAGCAGGAACAAGTCTCGCCTAATGAGCGCGGCCTTGGTGATGCTCAGCATGAAGGTTCAGAATTGCCTGATGCTCCGCCAGGTATGGGTGATGCAGATAATCAAAATGATGCTGAGTTGACTGATGAACAGGGACCTTCCAGCTCCAGCTCCTCACGGTCATCGTCGGAAGTGGAAGCGGAATCCGAAGATGAATGCCCCTTGCACGACCGTGTTGACAATTACAGAAGTGCGGCCAAAGATGATCGCAGACAAGTCTACATGTGGACCTATGCCCGAGCACCAGAGATGAGCCGAGAAGATGTTGCAACCGTCATTACGAATGCCTATGCTGCAGCAGGTGTGCAGATTCTCCACTACTCGGTGTTTCGTGAGCATCACCCGACCTCCCGGTCTGAGCTAGAGCGGCAGTTCCATTTCCATATCATCGTAGAGAGCGATGAGAGACACCGATGGCGAGCAATTGCGCGGGTTCTTCGAAGCCAAGACCGCCCCATGCACTGCTCGGCGGCCGGCTCCGGCCGTTCGGTCTACTGGGGTGCATTTGCTTATTGTTATGTGCCCAGTGCCAAGAAGCCTCGGGAACACTTAGACACTTGTTACCTCTTGAGTCGTGGGCATCCAGACATTTTGCAACGGCTTGTGAAAGACAGACGTCCAAAGCGTGTGAAGCCATTGGAGCTTGGAAATGTTCTTCGACAACAAGAGATTCGATCCTTGGATGCTTTCTATGCCTTTGCAAAAAGGCAGGCGGATGGTGGCGACGATCGGTGGTTGAGCGTGGCCTATGGGACGCAGGCGAAAAGACTGCAGGAACAGATTGCTGCTGTTTGGGCTGTCGAAACCGCAGGCAGAAGATTGGAGGACTTGAACTGGCTCCGCTTTGTGTCTTGCGCACTGTGTTGGACACTTGTTTCAAAAGGATTCATGGTAGCAGGTCGGAAGTGCATGTAGCAAGGCAAAGGATTCAAAGGCAAGGTCTTCGGTGTGAGTGTTTTTGGTGCTCCATCCTTGGATGTGCATGTTAGAAATTATTATCGGTTTTGTTATATATGTCATATGTCAGCCCAAGCAGATCTGGCATGTGTCCCAGTTGAATGAAAACCTTCTAAGAAGCTCCAGCTGAATTTAGAAACGACCTTAAATATGAGTTTTTCTGGACTCTGTACTACATGAGATACACCCCTCAAAGAGCCAGCCCGTTTGTGATGGCAGGACCGAGATGCATCTCATTTTGACATCCTTTCTCAAGGTCTGCGCCACACTTGCTCTTGCAACGGCCGCGCCATTCCTGGATGGAACTTTTTGCTGGAGCACAACGGCATTGCCATTGCGGACTACCGGGACTCCATTGTGCGCTTGTTCCAGTCTGGTGGAGGAAAAGGAATGAATCATTTCTACTATGGTGCTCCTTCGTCTGGGAAAACCGCATTGACGCGGCCAATCCTAGCTCTTTTCAAGCAATATGTCATGTTGAAGCCGCAAGTGGCAACATCCTTCCCATTGCACACCCTCATCGGAAAGAAGGCCTTGGTTGGGAACGATTTCCGGTTCCCACATCCGCCACTGTCCTGGGGTGACCTCCTGAATATTTTGGATTGCAAGCCATTTCTGATTGGCGTGCCCAAGGGAGGAGAAGGAGCCCAAGACTACATGTGGAATGTGAACCACAATGAAAATGTGATCGTGTTCATGACGTCGCAGCATCCAATCCAGGGACCGACCCATTTGGACACAATGGCCTGGGACAGCAGATTTGGCTCCATGCTTCATTTTCCGCACACTTTACCCAATCCAGACCCTGCTTTCAAGAAGATTTTCAGTTGCACAAAATGTTATGCATCGTGGATCCTGCAGAGAGACCAAGAGGTGCGGGTGAGAAGTCGCAGCAGATGAAAATCAAATGGATTCCATGTAAGCAGATGAAGCCCTTGACGCCCAGAAAGAAAAGCCGTGGGGAATTTTCTTCTGCTGTCAATGTTGACATGCCGGGGACCTTTCAGAATTAAATCTCTGATGTCTATCGAGGAGACCTCCCAGAATGAAACCCTTTGATGTCTATTGATGTCTTTCCAATCCTAAGAGACACGGATGTTCTTGGCTTCGATCCTCGAAGAGAATGGGGTTTAACTTCTTGACCGTTTTTTTCCCCTCAACCGCAGTTTACCCGAAATCTGAGATTCCGTCAAAATTTGGGCTGCTTAAGTGTGTACTGGGGTGTGCATCGGATGTTGACTGTTGCATGAAACCCGCTAAAACAATAGGGGACTCACAGCAAAGCGATACGTTTTTTGGTTGCGCATGCTTGCGCGTTTTGTGGTGTGGGCATAGTGTTTGCTTAGGCAGGGTTGTTTTTCACGGATGGATCCACTTCACCATGAATGGGTGTGCCCATGCGGTGGGTTGACTTTAAGACTTTACATGGCTTTACATTACTTTAGCCACCTAGGTGGGGCTGCTTAACCTCGGCAGCGAGTAGCTCAGATTACGGAAACCATGCATCTATTCGCAGGCAGTATAGGAGTGGCCAACTCCATGCTGCCTGGCCTAGCTTTGGTACACCGCGGCGAACTATTCATTCAGTCTTGCACGCATGTGACAACCAACGACAGTATTTTTTTTCCAAAAGCGCCCCGGGTGACCGACTGGTCACACAAAAGGCCGAACCGGTGGTGGATGTTGGCAATATGTTGTAGTGATGGACTAAAGGTTTGTGCCCCGGCTGGATAAATTTTGAGGTTAGCAGCTGTAAGTGGCCAAAGCATGCCACAACCCATTTTCTTTCCAACAGACATGCTGGTTGAAGAGACCGCCCAAGCAGCGCGAAGGAGGACCAGACAGGCACGGGCAAAAGCACAAGTGCGCCCCAACGCGCGCAAACAAAGATCGCCAAGGATGAGAATCCGAGTGGACGCGCTTCAAAACTATGCTTAAGCAGAGGTAAAATATTGCCAAAATATATGTAAAAAAGGAAACCATGTAAAACGGTAAGGGGCTCACTAACTTGATGATGCACTTGACGTAATGGATCAGATGGTGGTTTATGCGAACAGCAATTAGACATGGGTTAGTCGATCCTAAGAGAGACCGATGTTCTGCAGCTTTGCTTCGATCCTCGAAACGGCCTCCTAGCGTTTTTTTCCTTAACCCCAGTTTACCCTGAAATCAGATTATAGTAAAATTGCAAGTCAAGCACCTTGTCTTCCCAGGTGTCTTGATGTTTGCGCTGAGCAGAAACTACTTGAGTATTGCGGCCGTGAGTCTGAGCGAAGCAGCCTCCGTGGCAGCAGTAGCACGGTTCAAATGAAGTGGGGAAGGGTTTCATGTGAACCTCATTTGGACATGGGTCAATCGATCCGAAGACATGTTCCGCACACGCAAGCTTTGCGTCCATCCTCGAAAGGGACTCGGACATCAGATAGTTGTTTATGCAAACAGCAATTAGACATGGGTTAGTCGATCCTAAGAGAGACGGATGTTCCGCATCTTTGCTTCGATCCTCGAAAGGAAGCAGCCCGAGGGAATACATCTGAGTGTTGGTTGCTTGATTTTGATTTTCAGTACGGTGGTTTCACGTTGTGCAATTTTTCTTTGGCAACTCGGACCTGTTCAGTCGATGGTTTCATTTGTGATGGACTGTTGTTTGAGACTGATTTGATTTTATTTCTCGACGTGGCGTAACCCGACGATTAGCGCGACGAATATATATATATATATATGTCTATACATCTGAGTTTGCATGTCTCTTCATGATTGCGTAGTACGACGCGCGTTTGTGGAAGGCCCAGTACTGTTTGTTGGCAGGTGCAGCTGCTTAGTTGAAAGAAAAGCCGCAGGGGATCCCCTTGAACCCCTGCAGTCAATGTTGACATGCCGCGGACTTTTCAGAATAAATGTTTGATGTCTATCGAGGAGACCTCCCAGAATGAAAGCCTTTCATGTCTATTGATGTCTGTTCGATCGGTATTCAAACATTGACAAATTTCAACATTGACCGCAGGGGTCGCAGGGGATTGGGTGTGGTCACATTTGTCTAGGGGTCTCTAGCAGATGAAATGAGAACGCAGAAATAGATAAGATGGGACGGAATTAATTACATTAGCAGAAAAAGCGACTAGAAGAATGTAGACGTAGCTGACACAGCATGCTGTGGGGAATTGTGGCCCTTGATACCGTCAGTGCGCACGATGCTTCAGTACAGATCTTACGTCGATTTCGTGCAGAGCACAGCTGCCCACACCACAAGATTAAAAGGCGTGCTGTGTGCCGTCATGCTTTTGGGTTCTCTGGCCCACCTTGCTTTTGTCACTTTAACGCTGACTGCAGGGGTTGCAGGGGACTTGGACTGGCCCAGATGTTATCATTGTAATGAGGAGCTGGAATGAAACATTTCGCCTGCAGCCATCCTGTGAAGGCTCCACCGACCTTTGCATGCTCTTCGAGAATATCCTTCACTATTTCCGATTGGCTACATTGTCTTTGCCGTGATGGGGCCATTTTTGGAATCGAAATATAGGCCCTATTTAGGGGTTCATGGTTTGTTCTGGGATAGTATCTTCAGCGGGGGTGTGCCACTCAGTGCATTGGAGGATCTTCTCAAGCGCGCAAAGCTGCGCCACACGGTTTGTTTGGTTCATTTTTTGCGGGGGTGCCTTTGAAGATGTAGGAAATAGGCTTTGGTGCCCCCGCCTTGTCAGGCGCCGTGCCTTTGGTGTCGGAGCGGCGCGGTGCTTTCAGGACTGTTTCAACAAAAATGCCACGGAACTTTTTGGAACCATCCGGATTACTTGAGACTTGCATCCCTACTTGTGCTTTTTTGGCCATGTGCAGTTTTTGCCTCAAGAGCAGCATCCCTACTTGTGCTTTTCCATTTGGTGGCTTGGAGGCCTTGGATGAACATGCCGCGAATGCCAAATGGCATTCAACACACAGTTGGTTTTTCCAATGGCTTCGGCAGCGGCAAGAGAAAGCGGCAAAGCCGCAGACTTTTCCCCGTTGGGCTGACATTGCCATGGTTGGAGAAGGTCCGTGCGGCCTACTTGATGTCTGGCTGCGACCTTGCAATCACTTTGTTTGCCGCCCAAAAATTCAGTGGCTTACGCCCAGAGGACGCTGACTACCCCACGCTGGACTTAGTGGAGGAAATAGCGGTCTCTGTGCCTCTTGATGCGAGTATCAGCGCCCGAGTTCGCAAGGAGGTGGCTGAAGTTTTGTTGGTCAAAGAGATTGAAAAGCTTAATCTTCGAGGAGTGGTTCCAAGTTTGGCGGCTGTGTACGCCATGTACGAAGCATTTGAGCCGTCCAGTCGCTGCATTGGCTATCGTGGAAGAATTGCATGGGTGCAGCGCTTTCGCAAGCGCTGGGGGTTATCTCGTCGAGCATGGTCGTGCCAACCTGAAATTGAAAAGGGCAAGGTGGGGCCCCAAATCTGGGGCCGCTGAGCGGCCCCAAAACTAGATCTTTTTTATGTAGGGGAACTAAAACTGGGGTCATTTTTGGGGGCCAGGAAGTGGGGTCGTTTTCGTTGTGCAGGTGGCAATTTTTGGCAATGGTTGCAACATTTGCAACGCAGAACTACACTGGACCGACCGCTTCTTTTGTTGAACTTAGACGAGACTTGCATGCGCTTTCCAGAGAACCCGCGCGTGGGACTGGTAGCGTCCAAAGCTCGTGGTTGGACTTCCCATGCAGGGGCAAAGCTTCTGAGACGCGGCAGCGCAACATTCGTTGCTGTGCTTTGTGAAAATGAAGCCGTGCAAAAGTGCTTGCCTTCCTTTGTGCTTTGCAACAAGCACTTGTGCTCCAAAAAGCTTTACGAAGACTTACTTGCTGCAGCCCCACCTTCCTTATGTATATGGAGATTAGCTTCGTCGTGGAACACATCTGTTGTCATGTGTGAAATTTTGGAGGTGCTAGCAGCTGCTTTGAGGCCTTGGCAGCAGTTCTGCCAGCCAACTCTGACCATGGACCTGGCTCCGTGCCACATCACGCAGTCCGTGCTGCAAAAGGCACGAAGCCTGCAACTCTTTATAGCTTGCGTGCCAACTGGTCTCACTCCTCAACTTCAGGTGGCAGATGTCTTTTGTTTCAGAGCCTTCAAGGCTTTTTTGCTGGTGAACTTCAAAAGCTGCGGGCCGAGGGTCACGAAGTGACCAAAGCCTTGTTTTTCCAGATTTTTTTCAAAGTGCCTGCTTGGCTGCAGGCACGTTCTTGGGCTAAAGCCTTTCAAGCCATTTGTGCACTTGATGGAAATATCAATCTTTTGCCCAAGGACCTTCAAGCACTGGGCTTAGACCCGACAGTGCAGGACAGTTTGCCGACGCAATCCCAGATAGCCTCTCTCTGGCCGAGACAACGCTGTACAAGCAAAACATATTCCCTGCTGTTCACTCGTAATTTGGAGGGAAGATACAATGACAGAACGTTGCGGAGGTCTGAAAAAAGGACCGTCAGACAGTTCAAAACATGGAGCCGTTTTGCTGGTGCCTGACCAGCATTTGTTCAGTGTGGAAACAGCTGCGCTGGCTAACTGTGCATGCCTGTTCAACGGCACATTTATCCTTCACTCTCCCCCCTCTGTTCCTCACCCTGTCTGTCTCGATCGCTTCATCGGCTTTTTCCTTCTTCAAATTGTTTTCATGTTCCTTCGGCTTGTTTCTCGTAATTTAGTATTGATCCCTGTTCGTCGGTTTCCCCTCCCATCCATCGCCTTAATCGTAACCTCCCTCCTATCCCTTCCCTTCCCCCCCTGTTTGTAACTTACCGTTCGTATTGTATCTCTCCTCCAGGTACTCTTCTCACCAGGATCTTTCTTCTATACCTTTGAGGTTTGTTCTTTTTCCGTTGTCCACCAAAAATCAGGCACTCCTAAATGACCCTCCTCCAACTTTCAGTTACTCCCCCATGAGGCCTGATTGAATTTGTAGAGACGAAAACCCTGCTGTTGCGCCAGTAGTGACCCCACTGTGACCTCCATAGGCTCCATGGCTGACGGCGCGCATGATTTGGCAGCTGCGACCTCTATGGGCTCTATGGCTGACGGTGCAGCTGTGACCTCCTCCGTGGCTGCGCCTGTGATCTCTACTCCTATGACTGACGTGCTGGGCGACCTTAAGCGGAGAAGGCAGGAGTTGAAAGCTTCGCTGAAAGACGTCAGCAAAACGCTGAAAAGCGAAAGCAAAAAGCAGAAGAGACTCATCGCCAAAGCTGGTCGATTGAGCAAAGAGGAGTTGTTTTTTTTGATTTCACGCCAAACTCAGGCGAGTGTGTAGTCTTTTCAACCTTGGCTACATTGTAGTTTCTTCACTGGGGCGCCAGTTAGTGCGCACCGCTGGGGAACAGCAAAGCTTTGGTTTTCTTCACCTTAGCGCCGGTTAGTGCGCATGACAAAAGGTGTTAATGACTTTCCAGGTTGCATCAATGAACAGCAGCATCTGTGTTTGAAGGCTCGATGTTCAACCTGTTGTATGACATAGTGTTTAGATGAGTAACTGACGTTCTGCAATGCGACGATGTTTAAGCTGCTTTTTTGCGAGGAACATCCCGCCCCATGAAGCGACCAGGATTCACTATCACAACGGAGGCCTGGCTTACTTCCTCCAGAAGCATTTCTAGTTTTGAGTGTTGTAAAGTTTTAGCGGGTCGGCAACGCTTGTCTGCTGTGCACGGACTCACTACTCTGATGTGGTCATTTGCTTGTCCTCGTTTCCCTTTATTTACTTATTTCCTCCTCTTCTCACGTGGAACAAAACAAAACATCATTGGAGATTGGGCAAATGATGATTTTTTATTTCGGGCAGTTTCGACCTTCATCTTTTGAGGGCTGAAGATGCCCTTGTGTGCCGGTGTCAATCAGATGCGCGGGCCAGCAGTGCAACTACTTTTGCGGCCACTTGGCAGGGAGATACCATTGAAGAGTGGCCCATTTTCACCGACATGTTGTCTTATTTGCCCGACGTTTGCATCAACGCTGAAATTGTGGTAGTAATGTGTGGGTGACATAACACAAAATGCTTCTTGTGACATGTCCATGTGCATTTTGACTGCGCAGGCTCGCACAAAATGCTTGCCTTGGAATACGGGTCCGGCATTTTCCCTGCAAATTTCCACACGAAATGCCTCTTATCACATGTCCATGTGCATTTCGCCTGCGCGGGCTCGCGCAAAACGCTGGGGGACGTTTGCCGTTGACTTGTCAATAGCGGTTTATAGATAGGTTAAGCGTTGCGCTTGACCATTTGGACTTTGGTTTGGAGACCCGGCAGGCTTTCTGAAACAGAGTGTGCCACCCTGTCTGATTTCCCGCTCTTTGTTGGGCCCTAGCACGTGACGCTTAGATCGGCTTGAACACAGCGATCATCCATGAAGCTGGCGTGAAACTATCGCGTTTCCGTCTTGTATTTTAAATGTCAGATGTTCAGTTGGAGATGTTCCAACCTTGAGCTGATTCACAAACATGAATGCACCAACTGTCAGTTTAAACAAACGTGCAACGATCAATGAATGTTGCTTGTCATTTAACATGTGTAATGCAAACGGGGTCACTCATTTCTTTTTCTCAAGAAATGTTTGGATTCAAGTGGGTTTTGTGTCACCGGGCCAGTGTGATCCAGCTTGGAACAATTTAAGATTTTCCCCATGCTTTGACAGGAAAAAGAAAACTGAATGTGCAAGTGTGTTTCAGCTTCAACTTGTCGACGGCAGTTTTTCACATGTCCGCATGTCACATGCTATTTTTGGTTTTATTTTCACATGCGTTTTTTTTCTGCGCGTAACTTGGAAGGATGACTTCTAGACTTGGCGTCTTAGCCGGTAACTTATATATATAATATAGGTTTGTCTGAAAATGAGTAATTTACGTCATTTTCAACATGACATGAAATGTCACCGCCGGATGAGCGGAATTCGTTTTTTTGTTTCATGGCTTATTCACCACGAGAACAATTTTTTTCAAACCAACCAACTCAAAACAAATCAGTTTGAGTGAGTTCGTTTGTTTTGTTTGTAAGAAGCAGTCACAACATGTGACATCTTTGTTTTGCTTCAAGGGAAGCACCCATGTGATTTCGGTTTTGCTGGTTGTTTACGACGTTTTTGACGGGGAGACGTTGTAGTAAGGTGTAACTCGTTGTTTCGCGGTAAGTAGACTGCTCGCACGCGAGCATAAAGATCCTTATTTGGGATTCTACATATTTGCAGCCTGCTACCGCAAAAACGTCAAAAATATCCAGTTTGCAGCTGTCACATTTTCACCTGGGAGCCTGCCACCGCAAAAAAAAATCTAAAAAGGTTCAGTTTCCAACTGCCGCACTCACCTGGGAGCCTGCCACCGCAAAAACGTCAATAATATCGAGTTTGCAGCTGTCACATTTTCACCTGGGAGCCTGCCACCGGAAAAAAAATAACAGGAAAAATCAACTTGCAGCTGTCGCATTCTCACCTGGAAGTAAACCAACAAAAAATTCCCAGTTTCCTGAAATCTGGTAGATGAACTTTTGTCGAGGTGGGATAGAATAATGTTTTTTTTAATCATATTAATCTTCCTTTGTGTGAAAAAAAGTTCTAATCTATCCCACCTTCTGTTTTGCAATCTGGATTTGACATTTTTTTGATGGCAGGCCCCCAGATGATACACTTGCAAGCTGCACATTTGTTCATTTTTTGTGGTGGCAGACTCCCAGATGACTGTGGTAGTTGAAAGTTGAAAGCTAACCTTCTTTTCTTTTTTTTTGGCGGTGGCAGGCCCCCAGGCGAAAATGTGACAGCTGCAAACTGGATATTCTTGACGTTTAGGCGGTGGCAGGCTCCCAGATGAGAATGCGACACTTGCAAGCTGCACATTTGTTCCCTTTTTCGGGTGGCAGGCGCCCAGATGAGCGTGACAGTTGCAAACTGAAATTTCTTGACCCTTTTTTTTTTTGCGGTGGCAGGCTCCCAAGTGAAAATGTGACAGCTGCAAGCTGGATATTCTTGATTTTTTTGCGGTGGCAGGCTCCCAGCTGAACCTTCTTGACCTTTCTTTTGCGGTGGCAGGCTCCCAAGCGAAAATGTGACAGCTGCAAGCTGGATATGCTTGACGGTTTTGCGGTGGCAGGCCCCCAGATGAGCGTGGCAGTTAAAAACTAAACCTTCTTTACCTTTTTTTGCGGTGGCAGGCTCCCAGGTGAAAATGTGACAGCTGCAAGCTGGATATTCTTGACGTTTTGCGGTGGCAGGCTCCCAGATAAGTGTGGCGGTTGAAAGCTGAACCTTCTTTGCTCTTTTTTTTGGCGGTGGCAGGCTCCCAGGTGAAAATGTGACAGCTGCAAGCTGCCTATTCTTGATGTTTTTGCGGTGGCAGGCTCCCAGATGAGTGTGGCAGTTGAAAACTAAACCTTCTTTACTTTTTTTTTCGGTGGCAGGCTCCCAGGTGAAAATGTGACAGCTGCAAGCTGGATATTCTTGACGTTTTTGCGGTGGCAGGCTCCCAGATGAGTGTGGCAGTTGAAAACTAAACCTTCTTTACTTTTTTTTCGGTGGCAGGCTCCCAGGTGAAAATGTGACAGCTGCAAGCTGCCTATTCTTGACGGTTTTGGGGTGGCAGGCCCCTAGATGAGTGTGGCAGTTGAAAACAAAACCTTCTTTTCCTTTTTTTTGCGGTGGCAGGCTCCCAGGTGAAAATGTGACAGCTGCAAGCTGGATATTCTTGACGTTTTTGCGGTGGCAGGCTCCCAGATGAAAATGCGACACTTGCAAGCTACACCTTCTGTGGTTTTTTGCGGTGGCAGGTTCCCACATGAGTGCGTCAGTTGAAAGCTGAACCTTCTTAACCTTTTTTTTTGCGGTGGCAGACTCCCAGGTGAAAATGTGCATTTTTGCGGTGGCAGGCCCCCAGATGAGCGCAGGAGTTGAAAGCTGGACCTTTTTTTTTTTCCCGGCGACAGGTTGTAACATTCGCTTCGGGGTCCTGGTATGAGGTTGTGGTATGAGGCAGGCCCTTGCGTAGCAACGTAGTGCGTATAGAGTTGTTTCTTCTACCAAAACAAGTTCCTGTTGCTGCCGCTGCGATAATGTCTAACCTGATCTGTTCTTGTTGTTTCTGGCAAGCAGAACTGGCGATGAGGGATGAATTTAACGTTGGGCTAAGGTGCTTAAACGTTCAAGATACCACAAAAGGTTTTGGTTCATTTTGACAGCAGAACGGTGGTCATGGAAGTCCAAAACATCTAAGGAGTGTGAAACAACTCACCTGCCGAATGGACGCAAGGGTTGCGATGCAGCTTTTGGCGTGAGCCTCAAATTTTTGTGGAAGAAGTGGGCCGTTTTTGGCAAGCAGAACTGGCGATGAGGGATGAATTTAACGTTGGCCTAAGGTGCTTAAACGTTCAAGATACCACAAAAGGTTTTGGTTCATTTTGACAGCAGAACGGTGGTCATGGAAGTCCAAAACATCTAAGGAGTGTGTAACAACTCACCTACCGAATGGACGCCAGGGTTGCGATGCAGCTTTTGGCGTGAGCCTCAAATTTTTGTGGAAGAAGTGGGCCGTTTTTGGCAAGCAGAACTGGCGATGAGGGATGAATTTAACGTTGGGCTAAGGTGCTTAAATGTTCCAGATGCCACAACAGGTTTTTCTTCATTTTGACAGAAGAACGGTGGTCATGGAAGTCCAATACATCTAAGGAGCGTGTAACAACTCACCTGCCGAATGGACGCCAGGGTTGCGATGCAGCTTTTGGCGTGAGCCTGAGCGAACCAGCCTCTCGTGCAAATGTTTGTGGAAGAAGTGGGCCGTTTTTTGGCAAGCAGAACTGGCGATGAGGGATGAATTTAACGTCGGGCTAAGGTGCTCAAACGTTCCAGATGCCACAACAGGTTTTTCTTCATTTTGACAGCAGAACGGTGGTCATGGAAGTCCAAAACATCTAAGGAGTGTGTAACAACTCACCTGCCGAATGGATGCCAGGGTTGCGATGCAGCTTTTGGCGTGAGCCTCAAATTTTTGTGGAAGAAGTGGGCCGTTTTTAGCAAGCAGAACTGGCGATGAGGGATGAATTTAACGTTGGGCTAAGGTGCTTAAATGTCCCAGATGCCACAACAGGTTTTTCTTCATTTTGACAGCAGAACGGTGGTCATGGAAGTCCAATACATCTAAGGAGCGTGTAACAACTCACCTGCCGAATGGACGCCAGGGTTGCGATGCAGCTTTTGGCGTGAGCCTGAGCGACCCAGCCTCTCGTGCAAATGTTTGTGGAAGAAGTGGGCCGTTTTTTGGCAAGCAGAACTGGCGATGAGGGATGAATTTAACGTTGGGCTAAGGTGCTCAAACGTTCAAGATGCCACAACAGGTTTTTCTTCATTTTGACAGCAGAACGGTGGTCATGGAAGTCCAAAACATCTAAGGAGTGTGTAACAACTCACCTGCCGAATGGACGCCAGGGTTGCGATGCAGCTTTTGGCGTGAGCCTGAGCGAATCAGCCTCTCGTGCGAATGTTTGTGGAAGAAGTGGGCCGTTTTTGGCAAGCAGAAATGGCGATGAGGGATGAATTTAACGTTGGGCTAAGATGCTTAAACGTTCAAGATACCACAAAGGTTTTTGTTCATTTTGACAGCAGAACGGTGGTCATGGAAGTCCAAAACATCGAATCTAAGGAGTGTGTAACAACTCCCCTGCCGAATGGACGCAAGGGTTGCGATGCAGCTTTTGGCGTGAGCTTGAGCGAATCAGCCTCTCGTGCAAATTTTTGTGGAAGAAGTGGGCCGTTTTTGGCAAGCAGAACTGACGATGAGGGATGAATTTAACGTTGGGCTAAGGTGATTAAACGTTCAAGATACCACAAAAAGTTTTGGTTCAATTTGAATAGATATAGATGTAGATGTAGATGTAGATATAGATATAGATATAGATATATGTGTGGCCCACAAGAATATGGTTGTAAAATGATCTACATGCGTTCAAAGGTAATAAGAGAGAACGAAATATATTTGACATTTTGATCTGGCAATCTTCTGGCATGGCTGCAGCTCAAAACAAATTCTGACCGCCCAAAGTCAGTGCGTGGCAGGCCCATTTTAATTTGGATATGCTGCTGTTGATTTTTGACCAAAATTACAATCAAAAAAGCACTGCCAAAAAATCATGCCAGTTAAAATGGAATATTGTTTTGTGACAACAAGATACTAGTTTTCGCTTAATTTCTCTAGATCCATGTCTTTTTGGTCACCAACGCTAGTGAAAAAGGGATGCACCTTTCAAGAACAAAACCTGGGAAGCTGAGGCCAATCAAAATGGAATATAGTTTTGTGACACCAAGTTTCCAGATGATTGTTTTGTTTTTTGGCTGAATTTCTTTAGATGCATGTTTTTCGTCGCAAATGCTCTAGACAAATGAATGCAGTTTGCCAGAACAAAACCGGGGCGATCTGGCAGCTTGATGTCACAAGACTATATGCCATTTTAATTGGCTCCAACCGCCCAAGTTTTGTTCGTGAAAGGTGCATCCCTTTTTCACTAGCGTTTGTAACCAAAAACAACGCATCTAAAGAAATAAGGGGAAAACATCGAAAAAACAATCTGGAAACTTGGCGTCACAAAAATATACTCCATTTTAATTGGCCCCAGCGCCCCAAGGTTGTGTTCTTGAAGGGTGCATCCCTTTTTCACTAGCGTTTGTGACCAAGAAACACGTATCTGAAGAAATCAAACGAAAAAATGCGACAAAATGATCTGGCAGCTTGGTGTCACAAGACTATATGCCATTTTAATTGGCCCCAAGCGCCACAATTTTGTTCTTGAAAGATGCATCTCTTTTTCACTAGCGTTTGTGATCAAAAACAATGCATCGTAAAAAAAACGAAAAAATCGAACAGAAACATCTGGAAACTTGGTGTCACAAAAATATACTCCATTTTAATTGGCCCCAGCGCCCCAAGGTTGTCTTCTTGAAAGGTGCATCGCTTTTTCACTTAAATTTGTGACCAAGAAACACGCATCTAAAGAAATCAAGCGAAAAAATGCGACAAAATGATCTGGCAGCTTGGTGTCACAAGACTATATGCCATTTTAATTGGCCCCAACCGCCAAAATTTTGTTCTTGAAAGATGCATCTCTTTTTCACTAGCGTTTGTGATCAAAAACAATGCATCGTAAAAAAACCGAAAAAATCGAAAAAAAAATCTGGAAACTTGGTGTCACAAGACTATACTCCATTTTAATTGGCCCCAAGGTGCATCCCTTTTTCACTAGCGTTTGTGACCAAGAAACGCGCATCTAAAGAAATCAAGCGAAAAAATGCGACAAAATGATCTGGCAGCTTGGTGTCACAAGACTATATGCCATTTTAATTGGCCCCAATCGCCAAAATTTTGTTCTTGAAAGGTGCATCCATTTTTGAGAAGCGATTTTAACCAAAAACACGCATCTAAAGAAATCAATCGAACAAATGCGAAAAATACTCTGGAAACTTGGTGTCACAAAACTAAATGGCCGCCCTTCCCAGAATATGTTCTTGAAAATGCCAGCAATTGTTGAATAACCTTTCTGTGGCCAGAAACAGACCTTGAAAAGAAAAAACAAAAACAAAGTAAAATAACAAACTTGTATCTTAGCAACCTTTCCAAGGTTTTCTCCTTGAAGTTTTCTGGTCCAGTTTTCCACACCTTTTATGGCCCAAATCAGGCAAAAAATAAATAAATTATTGGGCTGCTTTGGCTCTTTGTTTGTGCTTTGCGACAGTATTTGGTTTTGCGTTGGTGCCTCTTTCTTCCTGTAACTTTCTTTTGCCCTTCTCTGTTTTTCTCTCAGCCTGTGATTCGTTCCTTCTTGTGTATTTCGCTTGCGCACGCTCCTTCCTCCCGCGTTTTCCATCTTAGATGCTGACAATTTAATTTGGAGACTCATGGATTTGGTGGTATCCCACTTCTTCCTTTTTCGGACCCCAGGGACCTGTGACACGGCATATGATTGATGTCCGCATGTTGCGCATGCGTTGTGCAAATTCGATCAAATTCAACCTTTGATTTTGGTTGCATCCCTCGCTGCAGCAAGAAACCGAAGTGACTTTTCATGTTCATGTTGACAGCTTCATAAGGGCAACTTGTAGGCGCGATTTGGTGCCATTGCAACAGCACATTTTTGCTATGTGAGTTTTTGGGCGTTTCATGAAGCACGTGAGTTCACTTCAACATCTTTGTTTGATTTCATGTGGATTCGCACCGGCCGCGGATGCGGCGAAATGACATTCTGCAATGGTTGCGGGCGAACGAAATTATCATTGATGATGATGATGCGCAGTTGACAGATGAACATGGGCTTTCTGCAGAGTCGTGGCCAACCTCTACAGCATGATCAGCAAGAACAAATTTCTTCGGAGGAGAACTGCGTCGGTGGTGATCAGCATGAGAATGAGGATCCTGAGTTGAGTGGTGAACAGCGTTTTTTGGCAGAGGGTAATGACCCACCTCCACAGCATGATCAGCAGGAACGAGCCTCTTCTGAGGAGCCTGGCCTTGGTGATGCTCAGCATGCACTTTCTCAGTCGCCTGGGGAGCGTAGCATTGGTGATCATCAATGCGAAGAGCTTGAGTTGACTGATGCAGAGCGACCTTCTGCAGATGTTAGTGACCAATCTCAACAGCATGATCAGCAGGAACAAGTCTCGCCTAATGAGCGCGGCCTTGGTGATGCTCAGCATGAAGGTTCAGAATTGCTTGATGCTCCGCCAGGTATGGGTGATGCAGATAATCAAAATGATGCTGAGTTGACTGATGAACAGGGACCTTCCAGCTCCAGCTCCTCACGGTCATCGTCGGAAGTGGAAGCGGAATCCGAAGATGAATGCCCCTTGCACGACCGTGTTGACAATTACAGAAGTGCGGCCAAAGATGATCGCAGACAAGTCTACATGTGGACCTATGCCCGAGCACCAGAGATGAGCCGAGAAGATGTTGCAACCGTCATTACGAATGCCTATGCTGCAGCAGGTGTGCAGATTCTCCACTACCCGGTGTTTCGTGAGCATCACCCGACCTCCCGGTCTGAGCTAGAGCGGCAGTTCCATTTCCATATCATCGTAGAGAGCGATGAGAGACACCGATGGCGAGCAATTGCGCGGGTTCTTCGAAGCCAAGACCGCCCCATGCACTGCTCGGCGGCCGGCTCCGGCCGTTCGGTCTACTGGGGTGCATTTGCTTATTGTTATGTGCCCAGTGCCAAGAAGCCTCGGGAACACTTAGACACTTGTTACCTCTTGAGTCGTGGGCATCCAGACATTTTGCAACGGCTTGTGAAAGACAGACGTCCAAAGCGTGTGAAGCCATTGGAGCTTGGAAATGTTCTTTGACAACAAGAGATTCGATCCTTGGATGCTTTCTATGCCTTTGCAAAAAGGCAGGCGGATGGTGGCGACGATCGGTGGTTGAGCGTGGCCTATGGGACGCAGGCGAAAAGACTGCAGGAACAGATTGCTGCTGTTTGGGCTGTCGAAACCGCAGGCAGAAGATTGGAGGACTTGAACTGGCTCCGCTTTGTGTCTTGCGCACTGTGTTGGACACTTGTTTCAAAAGGATTCATGGTAGCAGGTCGGAAGTGCATGTAGCAAGGCAAAGGATTCAAAGGCAAGGTCTTCGGTGTGAGTGTTTTTGGTGCTCCATCCTTGGATGTCCATGTTAGAAATTATTATCGGTTTTGTTATATATGTCATATGTCAGCCCAAGCAGATCTGGCATGTGTCCCAGTTGAATGAAAACCTTCTAAGAAGCTCCAGCTGAATTTAGAAACGACCTTAAAAATGAGTTTTTCTGGACTCTGTACTACATGAGATACACCCCTCAAAGAGCCAGCCCGTTTGTGATGGCAGGACCGAGATGCATCTCATTTTGACATCCTTTCTCAAGGTCTGCGCCACACTTGCTCTTGCAACGGCCGCGCCATTCCTGGATGGAACTTTTTGCTGGAGCACAACGGCATTGCCATTGCGGACTACCGGGACTCCATTGTGCGCTTGTTCCAGTCTGGTGGAGGAAAAGGAATGAATCATTTCTACTATGGTGCTCCTTCGTCTGGGAAAACCGCATTGACGCGGCCAATCCTAGCTCTTTTCAAGCAATATGTCATGTTGAAGCCGCAAGTGGCAACATCCTTCCCATTGCACACCCTCATCGGAAAGAAGGCCTTGGTTTGGAACGATTTCCGGTTCCCACATCCGCCACTGTCCTGGGGTGACCTCCTGAATATTTTGGATTGCAAGCCATTTCTGATTGGCGTGCCCAAGGGAGGAGAAGGAGCCCAAGACTACATGTGGAATGTGAACCACAGTGAAAATGTGATCGTGTTCATGACGTCGCAGCATCCAATCCAGGGACCGACCCATTTGGACACAATGGCCTGGGACAGCAGATTTGGCTCCATGCTTCATTTTCCGCACACTTTACCCAATCCAGACCCTGCTTTCAAGAAGATTTTCAGTTGCACAAAATGTTATGCATCGTGGATCCTGCAGAGAGACCAAGAGGTGCGGGTGAGAAGTCGCAGCAGATGAAAATCAAATGGATTCCATGTAAGCAGATGAAGCCCTTGACGCCCAGAAAGAAAAGCCGTGGGGAATTTTCTTCTGCTGTCAATGTTGACATGCCGGGGACCTTTCAGAATTAAATCTCTGATGTCTATCGAGGAGACCTCCCGGAATGAAACCCTTTGATGTCTATTGATGTCTTTCCAATCCTAAGAGACACGGATGTTCTTGGCTTCGATCCTCGAAGAGAATGGGGTTTAACTTCTTGACCGTTTTTTTCCCCTCAACCGCAGTTTACCCGAAATCTGAGATTCCGTCAAAATTTGGGCTGCTTAAGTGTGTACTGGGGTGTGCATCGGATGTTGACTGTTGCATGAAACCCGCTAAAACAATAGGGGACTCACAGCAAAGCGATACGCTTTTTGGTTGCGCATGCTTGCGCGTTTTGTGGTGTGGGCATAGTGTTTGCTTAGGCAGGGTTGTTTTTCACGGATGGATCCACTTCACCATGAATGGGTGTGCCCATGCGGTGGGTTGACTTTAAGACTTTACATGGCTTTACATTACTTTAGCCACCTAGGTGGGGCTGCTTAACCTCGGCAGCGAGTAGCTCAGATTACGGAAACCATGCATCTATTCGCAGGCAGTATAGGAGTGGCCAACTCCATGCTGCCTGGCCTAGCTTTGGTACACCGCGGCGAACTATTCATTCAGTCTTGCACGCATGTGACAACCAACGACAGTATTTTTTTTCCAAAAGCGCCCCGGGTGACCGACTGGTCACACAAAAGGCCGAACCGGTGGTGGATGTTGGCAATATGTTGTAGTGATGGACTAAACGTTTGTGCCCCGGCTGGATAAATTTTGAGGTTAGCAGCTGTAAGTGGCCAAAGCATGCCACAACCCATTTTCTTTCCAACAGACATGCTGGTTGAAGAGACCGCCCAAGCAGCGCGAAGGAGGACCAGACAGGCACGGGCAAAAGCACAAGTGCGCCCCAACGCGCGCAAACAAAGATCGCCAAGGATGAGAATCCGAGTGGACGCGCTTCAAAACTATGCTTAAGCAGAGGTAAAATATTGCCAAAATATATGTAAAAAAGGAAACCATGTAAAACGGTAAGGGGCTCACTAACTTGATGATGCACTTGACGTAATGGATCAGATGGTGGTTTATGCGAACAGCAATTAGACATGGGTTAGTCGATCCTAAGAGAGACCGATGTTCTGCAGCTTTGCTTCGATCCTCGAAACGGCCTCCTAGCGTTTTTTTCCTTAACCCCAGTTTACCCTGAAATCAGATTATAGTAAAATTGCAAGTCAAGCACCTTGTCTTCCCAGGTGTCTTGATGTTTGCGCTGAGCAGAAACTACTTGAGTATTGCGGCCGTGAGTCTGAGCGAAGCAGCCTCCGTGGCAGCAGTAGCACGGTTCAAATGAAGTGGGGAAGGGTTTCATGTGAACCTCATTTGGACATGGGTCAATCGATCCGAAGACATGTTCCGCACACGCAAGCTTTGCGTCCATCCTCGAAAGGGACTCGGACATCAGATAGTTGTTTATGCAAACAGCAATTAGACATGGGTTAGTCGATCCTAAGAGAGACGGATGTTCCGCATCTTTGCTTCGATCCTCGAAAGGAAGCAGCCCGAGGGAATACATCTGAGTGTTGGTTGCTTGATTTTGATTTTCAGTACGGTGGTTTCACGTTGTGCAATTTTTCTTTGGCAACTCGGACCTGTTCAGTCGATGGTTTCATTTGTGATGGACTGTTGTTTGAGACTGATTTGATTTTATTTCTCGACGTGGCGTAACCCGACGATTAGCGCGACGAATATATATATATATATATGTCTATACATCTGAGTTTGCATGTCTCTTCATGATTGCGTAGTACGACGCGCGTTTGTGGAAGGCCCAGTACTGTTTGTTGGCAGGTGCAGCTGCTTAGTTGAAAGAAAAGCCGCAGGGGATCCCCTTGAACCCCTGCAGTCAATGTTGACATGCCGCGGACTTTTCAGAATAAATGTTTGATGTCTATCGAGGAGACCTCCCAGAATGAAAGCCTTTCATGTCTATTGATGTCTGTTCGATCGGTATTCAAACATTGACAAATTTCAACATTGACCGCAGGGGTCGCAGGGGATTGGGTGTGGTCACATTTTTCTAGGGGTCTCTAGCAAACGAAATGAGAACGCAGAAATAGATAAGATGGGACGGAATTAATTACATTAGCAGAAAAGCGACTAGAAGAATGTAGACGTAGCTGACACAGCATGCTGTGGTGAATTGTGGCCCCTGATACCGTCAGTGCGCACGATGCTTCAGTACAGATCTTACGTCGATTTCGTGCAGAGCACAGCTGCCCACACCACAAGATTAAAAGGCGTGCTGTGTGCCGTCATGCTTTTGGGTTCTCTGGCCCACCTTGCTTTTGTCACTTTAACGCTGACTGCAGGGGTTGCAGGGGACTTGGACTGGCCCAGATGTTATGATTGTAATGAGGAGCTGGAATGAAACATTTCGCCTGCAGCCATCCTGTGAAGGCTCCACCGACCTTTGCATGCTCTTCGAGAATATCCTTCACTATTTCCGATTGGCTACATTGTCTTTGCCGTGATGGGGCCATTTTTGGAATCGAAATATAGGCCCTATTTAGGGGTTCATGGTTTGTTCTGGGATAGTATCTTCAGCGGGGGTGTGCCACTCAGTGCATTGGAGGATCTTCTCAAGCGCGCAAAGCTGCGCCACACGGTTTGTTTGGTTCATTTTTTGCGGGGGTGCCTTTGAAGATGTAGGAAATAGGCTTTGGTGCCCCCGCCTTGTCAGGCGCCGTGCCTTTGGTGTCGGAGCGGCGCGGTGCTTTCAGGACTGTTTCAACAAAAATGCCACGGAACTTTTTGGAACCATCCGGATTACTTGAGACTTGCATCCCTACTTGTGCTTTTTTGGCCATGTGCAGTTTTTGCCTCAAGAGCAGCATCCCTACTTGTGCTTTTCCATTTGGTGGCTTGGAGGCCTTGGATGAACATGCCGCGAATGCCAAATGGCATTCAACACACAGTTGGTTTTTCCAATGGCTTCGGCAGCGGCAAGAGAAAGCGGCAAAGCCGCAGACTTTCCCCCGTTGGGCTGACATTGCCATGGTTGGAGAAGGTCCGTGCGGCCTACTTGATGTCTGGCTGCGACCTTGCAATCACTTTGTTTGCCGCCCAAAAATTCAGTGGCTTACGCCCAGAGGACGCTGACTACCCCACGCTGGACTTAGTGGAGGAAATAGCGGTCTCTGTGCCTCTTGATGCGAGTATCAGCGCCCGAGTTCGCAAGGAGGTGGCTGAAGTTTTGTTGGTCAAAGAGATTGAAAAGCTTAATCTTCGAGGAGTGGTTCCAAGTTTGGCGGCTGTGTACGCCATGTACGAAGCATTTGAGCCGTCCAGTCGCTGCATTGGCTATCGTGGAAGAATTGCATGGGTGCAGCGCTTTCGCAAGCGCTGGGGGTTATCTCGTCGAGCATGGTCGTGCCAACCTGAAATTGAAAAGGGCAAGGTGGGGCCCCAAATCTGGGGCCGCTGAGCGGCCCCAAAACTAGATCTTTTTTATGTAGGGGAACTAAAACTGGGGTCATTTTTGGGGGCCAGGAAGTGGGGTCGTTTTCGTTGTGCAGGTGGCAATTTTTGGCAATGGTTGCAACATTTGCAACGCAGAACTACACTGGACCGACCGCTTCTTTTGTTGAACTTAGACGAGACTTGCATGCGCTTTCCAGAGAACCCGCGCGTGGGACTGGTAGCGTCCAAAGCTCGTGGTTGGACTTCCCATGCAGGGGCAAAGCTTCTGAGACGCGGCAGCGCAACATTCGTTGCTGTGCTTTGTGAAAATGAAGCCGTGCAAAAGTGCTTGCCTTCCTTTGTGCTTTGCAACAAGCACTTGTGCTCCAAAAAGCTTTACGAAGACTTACTTGCTGCAGCCCCACCTTCCTTATGTATATGGAGATTAGCTTCGTCGTGGAACACATCTGTTGTCATGTGTGAAATTTTGGAGGTGCTAGCAGCTGCTTTGAGGCCTTGGCAGCAGTTCTGCCAGCCAACTCTGACCATGGACCTGGCTCCGTGCCACATCACGCAGTCCGTGCTGCAAAAGGCACGAAGCCTGCAACTCTTTATAGCTTGCGTGCCAACTGGTCTCACTCCTCAACTTCAGGTGGCAGATGTCTTTTGTTTCAGAGCCTTCAAGGCTTTTTTGCTGGTGAACTTCAAAAGCTGCGGGCCGAGGGTCACGAAGTGACCAAAGCCTTGTTTTTCCAGATTTTTTTCAAAGTGCCTGCTTGGCTGCAGGCACGTTCTTGGGCTAAAGCCTTTCAAGCCATTTGTGCACTTGATGGAAATATCAATCTTTTGCCCAAGGACCTTCAAGCACTGGGCTTAGACCCGACAGTGCAGGACAGTTTGCCGACGCAATCCCAGATAGCCTCTCTCTGGCCGAGACAACGCTGTACAAGCAAAACATATTCCCTGCTGTTCACTCGTAATTTGGAGGGAAGATACAATGACAGAACGTTGCGGAGGTCTGAAAAAAGGACCGTCAGACAGTTCAAAACATGGAGCCGTTTTGCTGGTGCCTGACCAGCATTTGTTCAGTGTGGAAACAGCTGCGCTGGCTAACTGTGCATGCCTGTTCAACGGCTCTGATTGAATTTGTAGAGACGAAAAACCCTGCTGTTGCGCCAGTAGTGACCCCACTGTGACCTCCATAGGCTCCATGGCTGACGGCGCGCATGATTTAGCAGCTGCGACCTCTATGGGCTCTATGGCTGACGGTGCAGCTGTGACCTCCTCCGTGGCTGCGCCTGTGATCTCTACTACTATGACTGACGTGCTGGGCGACCTTAAGCGGAGAAGGCAGGAGTTGAAAGCTTCGCTGAAAGACGTCAGCAAAACGCTGAAAAGCGAAAGCAAAAAGCAGAAGAGACTCATCGCCAAAGCTGGCCGATTGAGCAAAGAGGACTTGTTTTTTTTGCTTTCGCGCCAAACTCAGGCGAGTGTGTAGTCTTTTCAACCTTGGCTACATTGTAGTTTCTTCACTGGGGCGCCAGTTAGTGCGCACCGCTGGGGAACAGCAAAGCTTTGGTTTTCTTCACCTTAGCGCCGGTTAGTGCGCATGACAAAAGGTGTTAATGACTTTCAAGGTTGCATCAATGAACAGCAGCATCTGTGTTTGAAGGCTCGATGTTCAACCTGTTGTATGACATAGTGTTTAGATGAGTAACTGACGTTCTGCAATGCAACGATGTTTAAGCTGCTTTTTTGCGAGGAACATCCCGCCCCATGAAGCGACCAGGATTCACTATCACAACGGAGGCCTGGCTTACTTCCTCCAGAAGCATTTCTAGTTTTGAGTGTTGTAAAGTTTTAGCGGGTCGGTAACGCTTGTCTGCTGTGCACGGACTCACTACTCTGATGTGGTCATTTGCTTGTCCTCGTTTCCCTTTATTTACTTATTTCCTCCTCTTCTCACGTGGAACAAAACAAAACATCATTGGAGATTGTGCAAATGATGATTTTTTATTTCGGGCAGTCTCGACCTTCATCTTTTGAGGGCTGAAGATGCCCTTGTGTGCCGGTGTCAATCAGATGCGCGGGCCAGCAGTGCAACTACTTTTGCAGCCACTTGGCAGGGAGATACCATTGAAGAGTGGCCCATTTTCACCGACATGTTGTCTTATTTGCCCGACGTTTGCATCAACGCTGAAATTGTGGTAGTAATGTGTGGGTGACATAACACAAAATGCTTCTTGTGACATGTCCATGTGCATTTTGACTGCGCAGGCTCGCACAAAATGCTTGCCTTGGAATACGGGTCCGGCATTTTCCCTGCAAATTTCCACACGAAATGCCTCTTATCACATGTCCATGTGCATTTCGCCTGCGCGGGCTCGCGCAAAACGCTGGGGGCCGTTTGCAGTTGACTTGTCAATAGCGGTTTATAGATAGGTTAAGCGTTGCGCTTGACCATTTGGACTTTGGTTTGGAGACCCGGCAGGCTTTCTGAAACAGAGTGTGCCACCCTGTCTGATTTCCCGCTCTTTGTTGGGACCTAGCACGTGACGCTTAGATCGGCTTGAACACAGCGATCATCCATGAAGCTGGCGTGAAACTATCGCGTTTCCGTCTTGTATTTTAAATGTCAGATGTTCAGTTGGAGATGTTCCAACCTTGTGAGCTGATTCACAAACATGAATGCACCAACTGTCAGTTTAAACAAACGTGCAACGATCAATGAATGTTGCTTGTCATTTAACAAGTGTAATGCAAACGGGGTCACTCATTTCTTTTTCTCAAGAAATGTTTGGATTCAAGTGGGTTTTGTGTCACCGTGCCAGTGTGATCCAGCTTGGAACAATTTAAGATTTTCCCCATGCTTTGACAGGAAAAAGAAAACTGAATGTGCAAGTGTGTTTCAGCTTCAACTTGTCGACGGCAGTTTTTCACATGTCCGCATGTCACATGCTATTTTTGGTTTTATTTTCACATGCGTTTTTTCTGCGCGTAACTTGGAAGGATGACTTCTAGACTTGGCGTCTTAGCCGGTAACTTATATATATAATATAGGTTTGTCTGAAAATGAGTAATTTACGTCATTTCCAACATGACATGAAATGTCACCACCGGATGAGCGGAATTCGTTTTTTTGTTTCATGGCTTATTCACCACGAGAACAATTTTTTTCAAACCAACCAACTC
>CAMXCT020003815.1:0-53050 GCA_947184155.2 Cladocopium goreaui
TTCTTCTAGTATATTATTTACTAAATCGTCTAGGATTTTATTTAGTATATTTTATGGCATTATATCTAATATTTTATTTAGTATTTTCTTTAGCATACCTTCTGGAATTCTATCTGGCATATCTCATGACATTTATTTGGCATATTTTCTGGAATTTTATCTAACATTCCATCTGGTATATTTTCTGGCATTTTATTTGTTCGTTGAGATCCAGTGGTGTATACTGAGCTAGGCAGCTCGCAGGTTGAGGTCCACCGGTGCCCACTAAGCTGGGTAAATCCCCGGTTAAGGTCCAGCGATATACACTAAGCTAGGCAGCTCGCAGGTTAACGTCCAGCAGTACGCACTAAGCTGGGTAGTTGGCAAAAAACTTGGCGACGAGGTAGTAAGGTTAACAAAACGAAAGTAGAGGTAGAATAAGGCGGAGACGAGGAGAACGACGAAGAAAACAGCTAGTCGAAAAAAAGGAGGAGGCAGGCATACGCTCTAATAAAATTTAATAACCCTCACCTGACAGGTAAGGAAATAGCGAGTTTTCGACCTCCGTACAGGGAACTCAAGAAATTCAAATTTAATTATAATAATTTCGGAGAAATTTGGCCTCGAAAAATTACGTGCGCACTGTTTATATATAGCCAAATCATAATATCAATAAATAATAATATTATATATATATAATTATTTATTTTATTATTTATTATATTAATTTCAAGATAAATTTACCAATCGGGATTTTATTGATATAAATTTATATATGTTTATTATAATATAAAAAATATTAAAAAAATATTATTAATATAATTTTTCCAGCTATTTCAAAGCAAGGAATCTATGTCTAGCCGTCTAGCCTGTTTTGAAGCTCGAGCTGTACAAAAAAAAAATTGACGGGAGATTGCCGACGAATTGAGAATTCCAAGCTCGCCTTAGCCTCTGCATAGCCCATCTTGAAAACAACCCACAATTTTGTGTTGAGGATGACGCATCATGCGTCAGGATGCCAGGAATCCTCCACTGGCTGACTCAGTTTGTGTCAGTCAATCTGCGATCCGTGACGAGGCCACTGACGGCATCGCAGAGCCAAGGCCCAGCGAGTCCATCAAGTCGTGGGCCATGGCCATGGCCAAGTCTCAGCAAATCATCTTTCCAACCCCTTCTTTTGGGGAGTTCAGTTTTAGCTTTCAAGGGGGTACATGCCATACATGCTGTCGTTTTTACCCAGCTGGGACTCGAGATGGACTCAGCACACATTGCCATGTGGCTGTTGACCAACATCCAGGGTCAGGGTTGCATCCATTTGACCAAACTAGGAAAAATCGGCGAATGCATCCGCCATCTGATCTGTATGGGAATTATTAAATAGGCATAAGCCAAGACTACGTGCTCAATGAGCCGCTTGGGACCCATTGAAACAGTGCCTCTGCAATCAAAAGCCAATCGCCAGAAGTAAAATCATCTTATGTCAAATCATGTCCATCAGATCCATATGCATCATTTTTTCTTGCAGGGCACGCACAAGTGTTCAACCGAAAAACGAGTCGGTTGAAAGCCGGGCTGTGAATTACAAATGCATCAGCACTGGCTTGTCACCAGGGCAAAGCGGCTGTTCTTCCACCAAGCCACACCTTTCCGATTTCGAAAGATTTGGATGCGTTTTCATCTCAGCAACTGTTGGGCAAAATAGAAGGGCTCGCTTCTGGACTCATCTACCTAGAGGGCGGCACCGCGTGGGGGAGTGAATTTTCATTAAAACTGATGATAAGACACTGTAAATACGAATGCTTTATGCACTTGGAGGGTCTAAAACCCTAGTACATCGCACTTTTTTCATCATGATCTTGACATGAGATATACAAAAACATTGACAGGCACCAAAAAAAACAAAAACAAACCACTAGATGCACCAAACATCGACAGGCACCACAAAAAAAAAAAAACTTCCAGCAACTACTCAGAAGTGGACCCATAGTTCCTGGAATTGTTGTTCTTTTTTTTGGTTTGTTTGGTACCTGTGCAGGTTTGGTGCATCTAGTGGTTTGTTTTTTTTCGTTTTTTTGGTGCCTGTGCAGGTTTGGTGACTCTGACTTCACAAAACATTGACAGGCACCAATTAAAAAAAAAAACACTAGATGCACCAAACATCGACAGGCACCAAAAAAAAAAAACAGTTTCCAGCAACTACTCAGAAGTGCACCCATAGTTCCTGGATTTTATTTTTTTTTGCGCCTGTGCAGGTTTGGTGCATCTAGTGGTTTGTTTTTTGTCTTTTTTGGGTGCCTGTGCAGGTTTGGTGACTCTGACTTCACAACACATTGACAAGCAGCACAAACAATCAAGAAACACAGCTAACATTTCGTCAAACCTTCTATCACTGTTACTTCATGTATTGCTAGTATCGCCTTGATGAATTTCAACTGCAGCTGCCTCTTGACTGCAGGCTAGATCATACATCTTTGGATTTCAAAAACCACTTCAATAATGAGTGCAGCACTTTTTTCAATGAATCTGCCGACAAGGCTCTACAAGATAAGATACAGGATGGCAAACAGGAAATGTGTCCAACTTCTTCAGTGATAACCATTACTTTATTTGTTGATAAAGTTGATATGTAAATAGTTGTTTGATAGTTATGTTATGTTTGACAATAATGACTGCAACTGCCCCTCGGGTGCAGGCTAGATTGTGTACGTTTGGATCTTGGCCATATTTTAAACATTTTAAACTGATGTTTCAAAGAAGCAAACATACCATATCTTTCAATAGCTATGCCACCACACAGGTTGCCTGATATTAATAGGCTATCATATGCTGTCATAAATCACCGGCATCTACAGACTCTTGTGACAGGATTCAATTTTTCCTGTGAGGCTTGCAAAGAACTACAAACAATCAACACATAACAGAAAACATCTGCTGCACAGAATGCCACAAGAATGGGTAGCTGCGCATCTTGGAACAGAATATACAGTAGCAATAGGTGGCTAATGTGATAGAGGTGATGGAGAAATTCTATTGCTAGAAGCAATTTATATGATATCGCTGTTTCTTCATGAACTTGTTAGATTGATATCATCTCAACATACATTGTATGTAGAAGCATTTCGCTACATAAGAAGTATGGGGGGAAGGGCATACATTATGTAGGTGGATATTCACAAGCACATCTAACACTCTGGATAAGAAGGATGGTGGGAATGTTACAACTCAAGAAGTAAGTACATATTTTGTTTATCATGGTTGTCTTGCAGAGTCTTGTCAGCAGTCTCATTTCAATAGTTAGAGAGAGAGAGAAGGAGAGAGCCAGAGAGACAGAGAAGTGTGTCATGCTGTTGTAGGTGAACTCTATTGTTTGCTCTAAAATAACGGTTTTAAGTTTTAAGCCATTTAAGCCTACTTTTGTCACAAAACACTGTAAATACTAGTATTTTTGACCATTTTTAGAGCAAAAATCACTCCCTCATGAAGGGCCGTTCTGGTTACCTATTGCATCCTATTGCTTTGTTTGATGGGGGTGACTCCTCTAAAGACCAGTAGGAAAAGGACATCTACATTATCCAGATTTTGCAGCAATCACCTTGTGAGTTTCAGGCATTTTCACCTGCGAAGCCTTAAGCGATATGACAATACTGACGGCCCCAATAGGTGAATTTCTTATGATCAAAGAGTATACAATAGTAGCTATTTAGAGGAAGATGCTTGCCAGCAAATTTCAGCAAATACAGGCCAAGGCATTAGATCATTAGACGCTCATAGACTTTCAGTGCAGGGGGATTGTGGATTGTCGAATTTTCTTCCAGTGATTGTGCTGGACAACATGATGGAGAACAGTGGCGCCATGCCTTAGGCCCCAGATCGAATTTGACTAACTACGCCCTCTCCCATTGCAGTGCTTCTTCTGCAAGAAGTGGTGAAGCATCAAACCTTGGAATATGTTGAAATGAAAGCACGATGGTCACAGAGGTCTCACAGGGAGTAGTGCTCAACATCCTGGGACCAACGGGTTTTGTCTGAGAATTGGGTACCCTAGAATCCATTGCGCCAAGTCAGCATGTGCGCCAGTAAAATGAGTATTTTGGGGTATACCATGCTATACCATGGTATGGCCCATTTCCATTTTCAGACACACCATGACACACCATTTCCAACAAATCTCGCACAGGGGGGAAATCTAAGCACCTGTGCCATACTGCCAGTGAGGAACCCATCTGTCCATCTGTCGGTCGAAGGGCTCTAGGCGCCAATGACAGGGTGGTGATGGTACCCCTGGTGCCACGTCGTGTGAAATCATCCGTTTCAAGTCCTTTCACCGCACCCTTTGGCCATGTGGAAGTGTGTAGAGTCGAGAGAAAGGGCGTGGGCAATGAGCTTCCACATCTCTCCATGCAACAAACACGGTGATATACCGTGATAGATGTAGCTGGTCCAAACATCAAAACATAGTCAAACTAGTGACAACTTGATATTTCACTTAGTGATCCGGGGCTATCCCAAAACATCCAACCCAAAAAGCCTCGCCGGCAAGCTTTGTCATAAGCTCAGGCTCGGGAATGCCTGGAACGTGGTCATAACTCTCTGGAAGAGAAGGATGATTTTGCACAAAATAGAATCCTGTTGACTGCTCAATTATGCATAATTATACTATCATGTAATCATATTCTATAAAAACATCAAGCTCTGTTCGCTGACCTTCACTCTAAACCCACCTCGAAGGCTTGGGATGATCTCTTGAAGATCTTCGTCCTTGCAGAAATTGCTGTCTCTTTGCCATTTTCAAAGGGGGTCTTCATCAGCGATCTTTATGGCGATCTATGGCAATGTTTTTTCCCATCATTTGGGGATGGGTCAAAACCCTGGTACCTAGTGAACCCCAAAATAGCTGGTAAATGGATGTTCATCCCACTAAAAATGGTATCTATAGGTATTGATCCATACCCATTTCCCATGGGTTTTCCCATCTCCTCCGCCAGCTGTGCTTCAAAAGGCTGAGAGGACACTTGTCGAAGCTGGCTTTGCAGCTGCTGCAATCGGCCTGCAGGGCATTCCGCTGCGATTCTTTGCATCTTGAAATCATCTGAAGCGGTATGGAGAGAATTGCTTTGTGATAAATGAATCTAAATGAATATTAGACACAGTATAGATACAGTATAGATACAGTAAATGAAAAGAATCGCGATGCAAGCAAGATGCTCTTGGACACTTCTGCGATGTTGTATTGCTGTGCATCTGCCAGATTGTCAAAGCTTCGGAGGACAATGCAGCTGTAAGGAGACATAACCTCAGTCGCCGAGTCGACGGTATAAACTTTTCGGATATCGAGGGCCGCAAAAGCCTCATAGTTACTATCTGGTGGTGCAGTGGGTTCTAAGAATCCTCTGGAATTCAGCTTGAACAAACTCTGGAACAAACAAATTAAGTGTCTTTTGTGAAGCTCCACCGGGTTCTTCACTGCGCAGATCTCAGCTCCTTCACCAAGGGACATAGCTCTCACCGGTGATGACCTGGGCATCTTCATCACATGCGCAAATGTCCTGGCCCAAAGCTTGGCCCCATGGGGCTTTCCAGAAGTGGGGATACTCCAATAGCTGGATGGTTTTGAATGGAAAATTACCATAGATGTACCATGTAAAATCATGTAATGATATGTAATGAAGTTTATGAGATGCACTGTACTGGCTGTCGGGGCGATTTACAAGTGGGTAGCTCACCATGGTTGCCAATACCCTGCACGCATCTGCACGCAAAACATGACTGACGACTCGACGACTACTCACCACCTGTTGATCGGCTCTTCCAATTGAGAATTCATCTTCTAAATTCTTCAACTAATTTCTTTTACAAATCGGTGTGAATCAGATCTGAATCTCACCCCAACATACATGTTGGTCGCGTTTCTGGTAGAAACAAAAATATCTAAACATGTGGGATCTCAATTTATGCTTAAAGATCATTGTAGACTTCTTATGATATGTTAGATATTAGATATACCCTAGTAGTTGGCCCCTACCATCAGTATTTATTCTTTGGGCTTCCAATAGATCGCTGGCAGCTCCCGAAAAAGGATCTCCTCAGGAGATGGCAAGCTGCTGTCAACGATGCGGAACCACTCACGTCCCGCTGGAAGATGGCAATCATGCGCCTGGTTTCAGTTGACATAGGACCTACCCTCTGGTAATTTAACATAGCTATCGAAAATGTTCATGTTTAATGGGAAAATCAACTATAATGTCCATTTTCAATAGCTATGTTAAATTACCAGAGGTTACAGGATAGTGTTAGGTTTAAGTCCAAGCAACACTTAAGAGGAAAACTCGTTTCAAAAATGGCGTTCAACCAACCTTAACATGGTGAATGGAGCCACAGATCATTTGATTCTAATGAAGGCAAATTTTATCTGAGCAACTCAAACATCAGTATATTAAACTATATAGAAAAATCATGACAAATGTAGGGATTTAATGAACTTAGCCAACCAACATGGTGGATGAATGGGGGAGTAAGGATTTTTCAACACAGAATCTATCGCGATTCGCAGAGGTACCAGCAAACTTGGAGACCAACAAAAAACTGCGGATGAAACCCATGAAGAATGCACAGGTTTATTGAGTTTTATGATGTCATTATACAACCAAGCATTTTGCAGGGATATAGTGAGATGATGTGAGATGTATATGATGTATGACAAACAATGTTAACATGATATGATTTTGATACAATTTGATGGGGCTTTACCAGAATTTGGGTATACCACAATGGACATACTGGTGGAAAGCCATGGATTCTCTGAACCAACGCAGGTTGTGGAGGAAAATCACGCTGTAAGTGGAAAAAGTTGACAGAAATCCACTGGAGAAAATCACGCTATACAGGATACATGACGACTATTGGAATCTATTGGAAGAAGATTATCTGCCAAATCTTGAATCATCTTCGTAATGAGAGATGGCATTTGTAACATAATGAAACCGTCGGGCATGAAAAGAGAACCTGACCGTCTTTACTTCTGACTCCTACTGCTATACCTGTACGTGTTTTTTTGTTGCTCCATCATCAGCCACATGATGTTGTCCAAGCAGCCACATGTCCTGCGTTGAATGCCTCAGGGTACACCGAGTTTGTTCTGGTGAAATCAAACATGGAATTCCGCTGCTTTCAGAAGCTGTGTGAAATGGGCATTGCTGCTCCACAACCAGTTTGGAAGCATCTCAAGATCTCAAGCACCCTTATAGCAATGGAAGCGCCCGAAATGCATCGAACTATTCAACTCATGTGCAACTTAAAGATTCCGATTTTTGCATTAGTTCTTCCATGGTTTCCTTCATTCTCTGTCCAGAAATGGCGTCCAACGAGTCATCAATGAGTCATCAGCATCGGCCAAGCAGCCACCAGTAAGGCACAGGTTTTCTTCGTGTCCCCCACGCTGTCCTGGCTGCTTCCTGCCTGGCCACGTCCACGCCACATGGCAAGGAAGATTCCTAGGGAGTTGCCGAAGGTTCCCTGCCCCACCTTAGCACCGCACTCGGAGACCGGCTCCTCCCCTTCGCTTCCTTCGGTTTCCTCACCTCCACCTCGAAACGCAGAACGTAACGATCGTAACGAGCATCTGGTGGAGATGAAACTCTCGTGTAATATTCATAACTGTGTTTTCTGGTAATTATATGTTGATAGCCGGATTATATATATAATTATATATATACACAATTATACATAATTATACACATACTCTCCTACAAAAACATGTACAGTACATCAATACATTGACATCTGTCCTGGCGTTTCTCCTCTTACTGTGTTAATATGTTTAATAGTCAAACCCATACACTGCACCCATCAGTTCCTGTCAGCCAGCACTGAGGAGCAGACGATGTAAGATGTAGGACACGAAATTGTAGTCGGACTCCCAGTCGTCATGGTTCCACTGGATGGTTGCATGCCTCATCCATTTTTTTCAAATGAAAAGAAACCAAGAAACTTTATCAACAGCGGACCCAGAAATGCTGGAAATCTACTTACAGTAGATATCTTAGATGTGCACAGTCCACCAATATGCACTACAGTAATACTGGCTAGTAACCACATGGCAACCCAACTCATCCCAACTCCCATTTATTGGCTCTGACCATGGTGAGAAATCCGTCTCCAAGCCACGTCATGAAGGTGGTGCGTGCCAACAAATCACTGTGCTGCTTTCGAAGACCCAGGGCCAAGCGAAAGAAACGGACTAGGCCATCATTCTCCTGCTGGAGCGTGGATCCTTTTTTTGGCCAAAAATCCATGGCGGACCAAGTAGAAATGAAATATTGACAGACATATATTGGGACATATATATATAATATATATATATATATAGTATGATATATATAATAATATATATACATATATCATACTATATAGATAGTGTATATATATATGTAGAAATCCACTATTTCATGATTCTCATGCTTCACTTTGTTACAATCCACGTCTGCAATTTTTGTCGGACCACTGGATTCATTGGATTCACCACGGATCTTCAGACTGCATAGACTGCATGAAACTTCACCCTCTGTCCTTGGCGCACTCTGCCCAGGAAAACCAGTTCAACTGATCTTGACACCAAGAGTTGTTGTTCCCTCCTCGCATAAAAGCACAAGTTCAAGTCAAAGCTGAACATATCCATTTCTGCGATATTCACTATCCATGTAAATTAAATCAAGCCTCGTCACCTGCAGTTTGTGGGTAATGTTAAGGTATAATTGGTCACATGGTTGCTCATCATTGGTGTTGGAACAGGTGCTGTCTGTCTTGAAACCATATCCTTGACTTCGTCCATACCTTAGTATCTCAACAAAATGAAAACATTCTCCGATGTCCCATATTGACTTGTTCTGTTCGCAGCGCAATCTCTTGGAACTACAGGCCCGAAACGCGGAAATGTGCAGCGTTTCAAACAAAGCGTTACGAAAAACTGCAAGAGGTATGACCGCACAGCATCTATGAAATCTACGATCGCAAACACAAACGCGTGTGGTGCCCAGGTACTCGTCCCCAGAAGTCACCATGGGCGTTCCGGCAGAGAGGAACAAGGCCAAAAGCATGTTGCGCATCCTCAGGCCGAAAAAAGTTGGGGAATCAAGTATGGTCATCCCACTGTGGATTCCCTATGGCTCTGTGGTTAAAACAATGCCATAAATCCATATAATTCCCCCAGTCATTACCATCAATGGGTGATGATAGAAAGCATCAAAGTCATGGGGGTTGGTTTATGCCTATGGATGACCATGGATGACCACCCCGCGGTGGCCACGAGAGCAGGTTGATGGTAACTCAAGCACAAGAAGTGTAGATGCGTTTTGTTTCAATGAAACCACCACGAAAACAATCCAACTTGCAACATTGCCGTGAAAAAAAACACTAGAAACCACCAGAACAGAAACATCATTGACATTGACCTAGCTATGGAGCAAAGAGGATGTGCTGCTGTGTTGAGATCAGCAACAGCTTTTGGGTACCTATATGGTCATCTTGTCCCGTGACAAGACGATGACGTGATTTATCTAAAGGATTGCTGAGGTCTGATACTGGTTGATATCTATCAATTTCTATCAATTCATTTGATGGCCATGGCAAATCATGGCAAATCATGGCAAATCACCTTTTCGTAGCTAGTTTTCCCATTCAAACATATTAAAACCTCCATTTACGTCTCGGGAATTTTACATCTCCCTACAGGATGTCATGGCCTCAAGGCGGGTTTTTGGGCCGGACCCAGTTCGCCAAAGCTTCTGCTGGTCACGCAATTGTAGGATGCCCTTTTTCTTCGTTGGTCCTGGTGGAGCCATCAATCTCTATCTCAATGAAATTCAGACGCATTAGGACACTCCACATATCGCAGCGGGAAATCACATCACATCCTGAAACCCGCAACTTCTCTTAAACATTCCAAACCTGGACTGGCCGCGTCAGCACAAAAGACTGGCCTTCATCATTCTCTTCACCACAATTCCATGAAATGTTGTTGTCTTCGCCGCTCTCTTCGTTGTTCACGTGATTGTGCTTCTTGTTGTAGCTGACCAAATCACCTTGGAGCTTTGGCAATGTGCTCTCCACGACACGACTGGCAAGAATTGTCAAACATCAAATCTGTTTCGGTTTCCTGGTTTTCTTGCGATTTTGTACAGCTTTAGAATGCCAGGAAGAGCACACCAAGGTTTCGGCGAAGTTTCCTCGAAAGGGACAAGGTTTCACAAGTTTTCACCATGTTTCACCAGGCCAAAGCCACGTAAGGTGAAACCATCATGGGCCGTGATGAAGTTGATGGAATGGCAAGGTCCACGTCCATCGGGTTCGTAAAGGTCAGGGCTGCCACAAACACGTGTGGCAAATTGGCCTTTCATGCCAGGGTCTCCTTTGATGAAGCCCCTCACGCAGTCTCGGAACCTTGGCGTTACCGGGTTTACCATGGTTTACCACCGGTCAGGATTGTCACTGCTAAGTGACCTGGCTTATGTAAGACATCTCAACTGATTTCTTATTTGCAACTATCCACATCTATCCTATATCCCCAAATCGCTATCAATCTCTGTATGGCTTAAAAAAAAACTTGGGGAAAACTCAATGAACATGCTGGACGGCCACGCTGAGGCCAACACTTGCCATTCCACTCAGCCCAGCGAGGTTCACCCCCACTGGGGAATTGTCCGACTAGATAACCTTAGGGCGTGCGTGGGAAATCTGTCACAAGAACTCCAGTTGACTTGAAGAAATCGAGCTGGCCAAACAATGCATCGCAAATGATCGTGAAGCACTTCTTTATATTGCGTGCGGGGATGGAACGAGTTGCCTACATAGAGAAGCAGACGATGTATGGAACATTTGGTTTGGGTTCAAAAAGCTAGCAAAAGCGCAAAGCACTTGACAAGCATTTCAGAGAATATTTCATGCACCCTTTCGCCTGCCAAACCCATACACGCTGACACATGTCTGTCTCTTGTCATCAACCATTGATTCAAGTAGTATGCCAACAAAAGTTAAAAAAAAAACATACCCTGCTGTATAGATGTTTTTTTGCGCATCAAATCCTTGAAACATGGAAGTACTTGGATCATCGTTTTATGGGCACCAATCCACCAGACAATCCACATTCCGATTTCGGTACCAGCCATCTGCTGCCGAAGCTGCCATCGGGCCAGGCGCAATCCCATGGCTCCGCGATCAGCTTGATGTGCTGCAGCAATGGATCGTTCACCAGGCGCTTGATGAAGGGCGGTTCCTGCGTGCGCCGCCATGCCAAGTCTCCAAGCGTTTCCCCGCATTTCTCTTGATGTAAGTCAACAAGGCAAAAACTGTAAAAAAAAATGTAGAAAATAGCTTGAATTCAAATGAGTCCAATCATTAATGCGAAGCTACTTTGAATATACCATCGGATATTATCAGAACTAATTTGCGTTGAAGCTTTGCAAGATGACGGGCATGGAATTTGCCCCGGTCCGGCATGCATTGACCATCACCTTAGTGCAGCAGCTCTCAGCCCACAGTAACAACTTTGATGGTTTGCTCATCAATCGTTTTCCTATGTTTTCCTTCTCCAACAATGGGGATGACACGTTGCCAGGTGTGCAAACTGCCTTTGAAATGGTACCGCGTGAAATTTCGGCAGGACAAGGAAGTTTCCAAGGGGGCCTGACGGGGCCTGTATCTTTGTCACGGCTGATCTGCCCGAAGGACAACTCACGAAGCGCATAAAGGGTCCCCATGGGTCCCTTGAAATCTGCGCTCCTTCTGACTGAAGCTGGTCCAAGTTGCTACCTCTTGTCAAAGATGACGCAAGATCAAAGCGAAAGCCATCCACCTCAGCTAAGCCAGGTATCAGTGTCTACGGCTGCCCGGTAGATGCTTCTGGATTGGCGATGCTGGAAGTCCAAACTAGTAACCGTACATATCTAGGCTAGGCACCTTGCTGTGGCGTCCAAGATGGTACATCACATCTGTGAAATATCTGCAACTTTTAAGTAAAAAAACTCGTTGATCTTGTTTGGCTGACAACTCAAAATCAACGCTTGCATCGGTTCCTATCGACAAAATGAGATCCTTGGTCAGGCCTATGTGAACCTTTCAGCACTTACAGCTACATTACAGTTACAGTCACTTACTCATTTCAGATCAGTGGCGTGCATGTCCAAAGCCCAATAGCGAAGGCAGTCCAGGATCCATTCGGTGCAATTTGGATCGTTCGCGTGCCTCAGCTGCTGCAATCTACGGTTGTTTTCACAGCAACAGGGAGGTAAGGGGGATCTTCCCCAAATATGGTGACAGGCAAGTTTTGGCCACGTTTCCCCTTAAATAGCATGTATACTATTTTACACAGTCTACTGACCCGATGGCAAAGATCAGCATCAGAAATCTCAATTGCTAAGGGTTTGCTTCAGCCAAGCTGCAAAGTGTTTCCGCAGCCCGTGTAGTTCGTGTGGTAGCCATTGGACATCAAATAGTAGTGACCTCATCGAATCTACCCTCTGGCCATGCCAACAAACAAGGAAACATTAACAAATGACTGTCTTATCCACGTTGGATTGTCTAACCAATGAAACTTCCATGTTTCATGGTTTCATCCACATGTTTAATGGTTTAACTCATTTTTTATAGTTCGAACTTCAAACTGCATTTAATTGATGATTTAATAATCATATAAAAATCGTTGAATTCCCATGTATTTGTAGTTTTTATCCTTGAATCAGAGGTATCCACCAGGTATCCATGTTGCCAGATGTTGCCAGTGCATCCCCTTTCGTCCAGTGACTCACTGCCACCTTCGCCAGGCAATTCCAGTTGCTCACGCCCCAAGCGCCCTCGCCGGTGTGGTTGAAGACCACGTCAAGGACCACCTTCCAACGGCGAGTTTCGATGAGTTTCGTGTCCCCCAATGGGATAATGGTGATAACGATAATGGGTTAATGATTTTTATATGGGTTCAATGATGATTTAATGGTGATGGCGATTTCATGGAAACCCATATATGGGCGCGGTGTGTCTGAAAATGGGCTAATTCTACCACACACACACAAAAAAAACAATTTTAACCATGACAAACCAAACTATTTTGGGCTACCTGATGTTCAGACCAACCCGAATGGGAACAAGTCATTTCACCATGGTATCCCGGAAATCGTGATATAACATTTTGTTATGGGGCGAGTTTGGACCTATTTGATGTTGGTTCAAACTGTTGATGGACCATTGAACAAAAAGTGTAAGGGCCGTGCGTTTTGCACAGCCTTGAAAATTCGCGACCAATGCAAAAGGTGGGGTCGCGTCGAGTCGCTGAAATGTATCAATATTGTCATTGGATGCCAAAAATATGGTTCCAAAAGACCCACATTGGAATTTTGAAGCAGAAACCATGTTCCAACCATCGGTTGGCAAACATCTACATTGTACATGAGCAGTGCCATTCATACTGGGCAACGGGATTCCAAGTTCATGGATTACGATAATTAATCCCCAATCAACATTAATATTTTAATCATTGGGTAGTAAAATTAGTATAATATGTATAATAATTAGAAAAAACATAATAAGTATAATAATACCTACTATATAGCTATAATCTATAATCAGATATGATCATATATAATAGTACAAGTATAATATTAATTCGTATAATCCCTGAACTAATACCAATAGGGCTGTCTCGCAGCGACACACCAGCTTGCTGCATGATCCAGCTTGCCACACCTCGATGCCATTGCGATGGAGTTCACGGACAAGGGTCTTGAATTCCACCTGCACGTGGTGGGGCTTCGGCTCAAGAAGTATTAGCTCAGTATGATATAATTGAATACATGTTAATACTATATAGTACAGTATGATAAATATATATATATACAATAATATACATATAGATCATTATAGATCTATAGTACAGTATTTTATAAAATACGATATAGATCAACATAGTGCTCAGTATCCTATGAGTCGTCAGCAAAAGGCGCTGAGCTGAGCTTTTTTCTCCACTAAGGTCCCTACAATGGCAGCCCAGGGTTTGGAAGTGGATCCAACTGCGAAGCGCTGCATGGGTGTATTGTAGGAGCCTAGTCGACAGTGGACATGACAACATCTCTGTGGTTTGGTCGATGTCCAAAGAATTGATGGATCGCAAAAATGAAGCTTTAAAATGTTTTAAAGACTAGTGGGGTTTTCAAACCAAGATAAACGAACCACTCTTGGGGTATAATATAGTTGTCAGTTATGAGAGTTACTGACAGTTATGACCGAACCAATATCAATGTTTTCGGAATGTTGCACCGCCTCTCTTGAGGCTGGACGCCTGAGATCTTGCTTTGCATTACAATCTCCTGTCAAACTTCAATTTCCACATTACCAACCTACAATAACCTACATGTTCATAGAATTTTCATGAATTTTCCGGATATTCTGCCTGACCCTAGCTGAGTTGTGACATGTTGTGACCTTGTCGCCAAAGGACAGGTCTGGTAGCCCCAGTACTGACAGAGATGTTCCCCTGTCTGGGGATGTTTCCACGGCACTTGCGACTCGTCAAACTCAAAGATGGGCAAAAGCTCCACGCCTTCACCAGCGAAACGAGTTGCTGAGTGTTGTAAGGGAGCACTAAGTCACTACGCGTCACTACGAATCTGAGGTGCACACAATTAATGCCCAAGTTGAGAAGATGCGGGATCTTTTCCTTGGTCAATTTATTGGAGCTGGGACCATTTCAATGCAGCCTTTCTCATCGTGAACAGCACTGAAATCTCCGAGATTTTCGGATCAAGGTGCTATGAAGCCAAGGAAGGTCCCGGCATGCGACTGCTTGACCCCACTGTCTTTGTTCTTGGTGAAACTGCGCACATGCGCCTGGATGCAGGCTCAGCCGCGAGCTTGGCCGATTTTTGCGAATCTCAAAAATTTGGCTCTCTGCGAAAACCTGAACTTATCTCATGTAAATCATGTAAGATAAGTAAATAATTACAAGCTGGTGTGCTTCGACGAAGAGATCCGAGCCGGGCTTGCAGACTCGATATTCCCTGAGAATTCATGTTCTTTTCCATTAATCCCACAGAGGCAACACCTCCAAATTCCCTGGGTTACCACCAGCTGTTGCTGAAACATGCTGAAACGATGCTTGGGGGGGATGGAGCCTCGTAAATGACCAGGTCTTGCAAGGAGTGTCCCGGTGAGGTCACACCTGCGATCTGGGATCAGCTGTGCCCTAAAAACAAAACGACCCAAAGAATCATCCAAAAGGTGGATAAGAACTTCATCTAAATTTTTAAATATTAAACTTCCTTTTCATTGGCTCCCAACATGAGTAATTAGATCCAATACTGAATCAGTGTTTCAGTTTCTGGGTGATGTCATCTATAGTGCAAAGGGATGAAGAACTATGCGCCTTGCCAGTCAAAGCATTCCAGCGCACGAAAGTCGGGCACAATTGATAGAGGTGCATACTTGAACTTCTCACCACGACGATTCCAAATTTCCACACCTGGATGTGGCAGCTATCACTGCGGCTCAGCGTGTATGAATGAAACAGTTGGCATAGGGCATGCAGTATATATACATATATATATATATATGTAAAGAGGACGTAATTATTAAGAGCACCAAAGTCACCCAGGCCAGTGGTATTTAATAACCTGGCATCACAGGCTTCAAAGAGACTTTGGTCTCTGCAACATTCGAAGGCCCAGCCATTTGAAGCGAAGCCAAGCCCAGATGTGAAAAAAACTATTTAAAGAAAAGCAAGCAAAGCAAGTGAAAAATATGAGACCAACAAACAAATCGATCTACGACATGAAAAGACACCACGACTTTTCGCGGGGCTCAGTAGCCACCGGTGCCTCCGGAAGACAAGCACCGCGCACAGGGATCCAGCACAGGTTGCTCAAAGACCGGCTCACCGTCATCGGAAGGCTCCGGGTCAATGTGCCAACCGTAGCGGAGCCCCTCTAGGGAGAAGGGCGCTGCAATCTGGCGGTCGAAGTATGGATTCTTCCATCATCCGCAATGAACACGATAGATCATGATAGATGATAGATCCTAGAAAATTCTAGAATTGGTAGAACTCTGAAGAAAGATCCATCAAGGGTGTGCTAGATTTCAACTGGAATCAAATCCTCATAAAATAAATGTTCAATTCCACTTGCAGTGCATCAAGACCTCAAGGATGGGAGCTGTTCGCTTCTGCTGAAATCTCGAAAGTGCATTTCTCAACCTACCATTAGATGGGTTAACAGGATACCTATAGAAAAGAAGAGTGGTTGACCATCATTTTCCCCATAAAAGGACCATACAAAACGCAGGTCAATCCCTTTGGACCAAGCCCCATCGGTCCAGCCGGCAGCCTGGATGTGCCAAGTGTTGCCGGTGCGATTGATCGGGGACTGAAGCTGAAAGCGCAGGAAGTTGCCTTTCACTCCAGGGTAGGTCACAACGTTCTCCTGCGGCACGATTGGGCAGGGCGGCTGCTATGATATCTGGTCCCTTAGAGGGCCAACCTGCACCAATATGTCAATATAATATCATCCAACATGTATACTGTGCATATATATATAATATGTTATTATATACATTTATATACATTTATATACATTTATACCAAGAGAATCCGAAACCCCAAAAAAGACAGGGTCTCTATGGAAAGCCGTGTTTTCCATTGAAAACCTAGGTTTTGTGGAATTACAGGATTTTGACAAATCCCAAAAAATTGACAATCTCACATGTTTCCATCGATACATTACCATCCTCCAACCACACCACCAGTCACGCATCATTTTGCATTGCTTACTTGATGTAACCCGCTTCCTGCCAATCAGCATACGCGATCTGCAGTGATCGTTGAAGAACTCTTTTGATTACCTGAGTAGGCGCCACGCGGCGCGCTACTCTGCTCTTCTTCCCGATGAAATCCTCATCGATCTGTACTCCGAAAGTCAAAGGGTTCAGGCTGGCAACATGAGCCTTGGCAAGACCCATCATTATATGGTGCACGATGTGGCACTTGGGAAGGTAAGCGAAAAGGGCTTTGGACTGAGAAAAAGCTTCCAACGCCAGCCGTTGATACAGACACAGAAATTGCATTCCAATGCCACCGATGCGATGGCAAGCAGAAACTTCAAGCCACAGGTCACTGGCGTACATTTCGTGAAAACAGCGGTTGAGAACCACAACTGCTTCGGCACACATGGATAAAATGAGATCATCCGCAACATTGTTTTTGGAGAACCAGCTTTCCAAGAAACGAAGTAACGTGGTCGTGCCATGGCCTTTATGCCATTGGCCATTAGGGAAGGTCTTCCGATCAGGCCATCCGCAAGATTCCTTGGTAATTGCAGTGATATATGCTGGCTCGCGAGACTCGTCACAGAATTGTAAATATAAGTCTGTCAACTCTAAAAACCTAGCATCCACTGTGCTCGCTCCAAAGCGATCCGAAATACAAGCCAGCACTGCTGCCACAAACGACTTTCCTAAGCCGAGGTGAAAAGCGTGCCAGACATCGTAGGCAAAGAATCCTGCAGCCCGGGCTGGGTCGTGAGGCAAACTCAATAAAATTGGTTTAGACTTCCATGGCTCGTCTCCGGGTGTGAATAAAGTACCCAGCCATGCGGGATCAGAGCTCAAATTCTCAAAGTCAAACCCAGGGCGGCCTGCCAAGCAAAGGTGGCAAATGCCCTTTGGCCGCGAGCCAGCGACCAAAGGTTTCTTGGGCACGTTTGAAAATGACCTTTCCAGGTTACCGGCTTTTGCAAGCCACATCCAGTCACCCACTGCATTGATGCAGGCAGCATGGTATCGCTGACCATCAGCATCCAAAACTCCATGCTCAAGCATGCGCCAGCAATCGCCCGTCGTATAAGTCAGAAGATCCTGAAGCGCGGCTTCATCTTTGCTCATTTTGGGCAGGCACCCAGAAATCATTCTGCTTGTGTTCGTTGAGCCGCAGTAGTTAAGTTTCATGCTCAAATACTTTCTTCTTTTCCTTTCGCTGTTGGCCAAGTTGGTTCCAAAGCCTAAAACTGAATGGAAGGATGTGACGAGAAATGGAGATTTCTTTCTCCCTCGCCCCTCGTCTCCATGCATCAAAACTGGAAGGAGTCGACCCTCATCGATGGCATACTTCTGAATGGCGTCAAACAGTTGATGCTGCGGATGGGCTATCCGATAAAGTCTCCAAAACTCACGAAGAATTGCCCTTTCTCTTTTGCCATCTGCGTTGTGGAGGCCAAGAAGCACATGCCATAAGCCATGGCTGACTATATATTGAATCCAATCCCGCAAAGCGATCACATGGAATGTCCCTGTGTACCGCACTCCAGGGGATTTCTGCAGTTCAGTGATTGGAATGCGGAGCGAAAGATTGAATTTTCTTGTTAATCTTTCAACATCCCTTTCGCTAGTAGTTTCATGACAACGGCTCAACTCTGTGAGCCCACGGCTTTTTGCCGCGACATCCTCTCCAAGATCGCTCACAATGCCTTTCGCTGCTCTGATTGCAGCTCTGCAGCTTGAGACCTTGGAACGGCGGGAAAAATTGGAATCATTGGAAAAAGTACAAATATATAGGGGTCGAGGTGTTGGTGGTATACGTTGGAAACCCAGTCTGATCGAGAACAAAGTCCCATGCAGCCAATTCATGGTGTCATGCTATGACAGCGATATCCCAGTCACTGCTGCAATGCGCTGCAATGCTGCAATTTTACTCCGGAACGATTTTTGCTTACGGATGCCGAAAGCTTAGCTGGCTCTTGCCGCTGCTTTCCATAGAGACCCTGTTTTTTGGGGTTTCGGAATCTCCTGGATATATATTATACAAAAGTGAAGGGATACCCTTCACAACGGTCACGGAGGCTTGAATTTGAATGACCTGTGCAACAAATAACACATAGAGACACCGTCCACTTCCTCTGTGTTCACGGTGTCCCCCCCCAATCGCATGTTTTTGCATCCACGCTTACCTGGGACGGGAGAGGCAAACGCAGGGTTTCCGCCAACGACCGCGGCAAGCGTTTTCCGCTAAATCTTTGCATGGTGCAGCAATGTCAAAAACTTTGGCCCCTGGCTAGCCCCAAATATATATTCACCCATATAGGATATATACCAAGAAGTATATATATGTATATATTCAAAATCACATCCAAAGTTTTTGCCATTGCTGATTCAAGATGTGGTCATTGCAACATCAACATCGAATGCAGGCTAGATGCATTTGAAATATAAGATGAGTGCTGCTTCCAGCATCGATGTAGAATATGGTTCATGTGAAATGTGCAAGATAGTCATGTTCGACCATTTCTCTTTTGCACGGCAGTAACCATAAAGGTCATTTTTCCATCTCCAACATGGGTCATGTGTCCATCCAATTTTGAATATAACTGGATCCCATTTGTTGTATATCCGCTCAACTGTTTTGACACAGTGTTCCAACACACGTCCGGCACAAAGATTGGGCCGTGGTAGATCAAAAGCTATGCATGGCATGGCGGCAGATTCATCGGCAATGTTGAGAAGGCGCTTATTCCCTTGAAGTTCAAGTGGTAGATGTGCCAACCATTCCGGGACTGAAGGGGCGACGGGAGGACAGAGTGATGACGACAGGCCTCCCAAACCTTGCCCATTTCCGGCCGCCAGGCCGTCACCAGTGGCTGTCCCAGACCGTCCCCGCCCTAGCGGCACTGGCCACGGGAAAGGTCCTTCCGATTCCTTGATGGCTGACTGGGAAACGGATGACAGGAGATGACCTTCACATCTTATAAATAATTTGTTATATATATACCCTGCCATCAATGGAGACATATAATCGACCCGTGGGTGGGATCATGGGGGAAACATGACCGTACACTCCCTTAAGACATGTTTATACTTGATCGCAATGACAATTGGTAACAACATGTTTCCATTCCATCGATCATTATTCAATTAATTGGGTATATGTTTTGTAGGTTCCTACAATCTAGATAGTATTCCATATACATATCAACTTTGTATTTTTGGCCAAGGGTCACTGCGGTGACAACAAAGCAAATCCAGCAGCTCTTCATCTGGAGTTTCATCAACATCCATGGCTTGGCCATGTGTGGCAACGGTAAATGCCAGAGCTCTATTATATAGTATAGTATATATACGAATAGAAATGCATTGCTTATATTCATATACATGGGGTAGCCCTCAAAACGAAATGTAATCCATTGATTAGTATATATACGGGGCACGTATTATTCAACACATGCCCATGAAATTGATTTGGTTCAACATATATATATATATACCTGGGAAAATGATATCGTTCTGATTGGCTGCAAGCTCCATCCATTGACCCCAAATGGCGAGCTTGTAGGCCGAATCGAAGTCATTGTCTTGGGTGATCCATGCACTGCACTCCCGATGCCTTTGAGGCCAGAACACCTTGGCCGATGTCTTTGCTGAATGCTTTCACGGCATTGCCAGCACCTGGCCAGAACAGACGGGCGGTTGTTGGACCTATACTATTTCGTCTATATATATACATACACGGTGTTGGGGCCTGGCAAGAAAGATATAGCAGGGTGTTGGCACTGCGGCACTATGCATCCAGCAAGATTGAAACCATTTTTCCGCTCGATCGATGTTGGTTTCAAATCCCAAATGCGAAGCATTGTTTCTGTAGACATCGCATCCAGTCAGCCCGCAGATGAAATGCCAAAAACAAATTCACATTAATTCACAGAATGTACTGTGCCCAAAACATATATAGGTGGATGGGTCTTGGATGGGCGACCAAACACGGACATGGATGAGTCCAGAATTCAACAAGTCCCGCAGGTGCTATCCTGTTTCATGTCGGTCGCAGGTGACCTGCAGGTTCCCTCAGGTGACACAAATTTGTTGGGAGTTCCAACAAAAAATGATTGCTCTATATATCGGCAATCCATCCCAAAGATCAAAAAATGATCAGCTCGAGTCAAAACATCACTTGTTTTTCTTGGACTTCTTCGACTTGGGAACTTCGGCGACTGCGCTCTCATCCGGTTCGCCCTTTCGTTTTTTGGTCTTCACAGATTTCGAGTCACGTTTGTCTGTCTTATCTTTCTTCTCCTTTTTCACAGGTGGGGATCCGGGCAAATCAGCGTCCTTCTTCTCATACCGTTTCGCATTCCTGGAAAAGATTGCAAGTATATAAGTAGGACACTGGGCATGGCGCTGATGCGCTGAGGTAAGGACCTCGTCTTTGCTTCCGCTGCGCAGGCCGTTGAGCACCTGGGCCATTGTGGGCATGTGTCAACAATTTTCAACCTGAACGAAATCATGTCAGGTTGACATGAAGATGCAATCAATGTATATATTGTATAAATATGTATACGCATGAAGAGTGGTACAAATTGCCATGAGGCCCACACGTGTATGTCGCATTGTTCATGGCAGTCGTGGCTTGGGTCACGAACCTCATCCGCATGATTTCATAGATGGGTGGAATCAAGGACTCCATTTTTATGATAAGTGCATACATTGAATCCCATGCAGGTGCAACTGAATGTGATCTGTTGGTAAAGTATATATATAATTATATATATATTGACTATATTTTTCTCAGTCCGTCACTCCGGCCCAAATCCATTCACCTCACCCTTGGCCATCACATTGTTGCAGACATCGTACTGGCCATCAAGTTTCTGGAGTTCGTCCTCCAGCTGGCGCTTGGACCTCAAGCGGCCGAGGGGTGGATCTATAATTCGGCGAAGGGCCAAAGCAAACTGTTCTCAACATGTTTGCAAAGAGGTGGAAAGTCTCGAGCGATTGAGAAGAAGACTTCTGCAGGACATCACTTTTTGAGTAGACATCGGCGATCTCCCGCACCAAAGACCTGATTTTGCCTGACTTCTGAATCATCGACTCCAAGAACTTCCGCAGCTTCTTCTTGGTCTGGTCAAGGATTTCCGGTAACAAATGTGACCAGTGATGGTATGGTATATTTTTGGTATCATAAGTTTGCTATGTTGTGGGATAATCTTGAAATATCTTGAAATTTGGTACTAAACTCAGGGAACCAGAAAACCAACCATCTAAATTCCATATCCCGTATATATACCCATCGATGTACCCAGATATCTATTTAACCAATATCAACATATGCCACCATATGCCCAAATGCAGGCAATGATATATATGGTCAACCAGGCCTCATCGGCTTGGCTGCTTGTAGAATCTGCTGGTTCTGCAGCCTCTGCAGCATGTCGGTCCTCCATCGCTTTGAGGCCGGCAAGTGCATTGGCCGACAGGTTCGGCTCCTCAGAAGCCTCCGGATGGCAAGAGTGGTTAACAAGAACCTCTCATGGAGTAAGAGGCATTTACTCGATTTTACTTTGAGACCAAACAGGGAAAACCAAACATGGATATAGACCATAAAGTTTGGCCATGATGTTTTTGATGGATCAACCAATGTTGAACCGACCAAGGCACCCATACACTTCATTAACTTGTTTACTTACCCCGCCTCCAAGGCTTTCCTTTTGCTCCGTGTCTCCTCTTCAACATGTTCCTGTTCCCGCTGTCCTTTCTCCTTGACAACGACGTAGTACTCCTCTACGCCATCGTAAAGGTTTTTCCTGCCAGACGGTTGACCAAGGGAAGGGACGGATATAAATGGTTCGAAGGAGAGAGAGGGAGAGAGAGTATATAGTTACGCAGAATAAAGTATATATGGACAATGTATATAAAAGGATTATATATAGCTGATGCAACATCCATTGCATGGAAATGCATCCATGGAATTGAGATCTCCTTATGTGGGTCGCAGATCTCTTCATGCACAAAGCCTTTGCACCGTTGATCTTCGCCCTTGGAACAACAGGTAAACATTACACACTTCACTGTGGTCATATGGGTGTACCCAAGAACCCAATAGATTCAAGAATGCACATCTGATTTTATATGAGTTGGGTGTTGTAACAAACCCCTTTGAGATAAGCACGTAGACCATCCATAGTCATCCTTCATTTCTTTCTCAGACAGCCATTCCTCATCAATGGTCACCTTTTGGGATGACCGGCGTTTGACCACAATCTCCAGCGAAGCGATAAACTGTGCCTGTGCACGCATGTAGGAATATGTACCCCATGCACACACACATTGCTGATTGCATGACAAAACTGCACATGTAACCTACATGGGATGACCGGCCTTATCAAAGTTGCAATTCACCAGGAGAGCTGCTGTTTCATTTTGGGGTCGGCTTTTGTATTCAGAAACAACCCATTCCGGAACGTTCAGATCTTTACGTGTCTTTTTCGGTTTGCACATCCTTCGGATCTGGGCTTTGGCAGCATCGCGTAGCAATTCCTGACAGGAAAGGCCATTGCAAAACCATACCAACCCCATTATATAAACACCATCAAGTTGATGTTTCCATTGGTTGTGTAAATTCGTAACTCACGTATATTATATACATGCAATGATCATGTACAAAATATAAGTCAAGTCAAGTCATATATATATAGTAAATATATGCTGACCTGTTATATATAGAGAATGGTATGGCTTCCCATGTGAGATTCAGGTTGGATCAATGGGTGCTCCTGGCGAGTCTTCCCACGAGGCTTGGCGGTCCGATTTGGTGTAGGAATGGGCCGGACGGAGGCACCCTGATCCTGCGCGGCAAAAGTGTGCAGTGATCATCATGCATGACCAACTTCGGAAGTTTCCCCAAAAAAATAACCCCATATTAACTTCATTTGATGACTATGTTATATATATATATATAGTTGAATGCAAAAACATATGGTCCTTGTGGCTCTCAACTTCAGATGCTTTTTGATCTCCATCTGTAGACTTTGGTTGTTCACCCAACGTGGACTTCGGGGTGGCTTCAGCGGGACTAGGAGTCACTTCTACACGGCTGGGAGCTGCAGATGGAGTAGCCGGTTCAGTGGGACTAGGAGTAACTGCTACAGGGGTGGGAGCTGCAGATGGAGTAGCCGGTTCCAAACCACCAGGAGCAAGTGCTTCTTGAACTTGGGTAGCAGTAGCCTGATCGACCAAGTCAATTCTCCTATCATATATAAAATCAAAGATATAAGTTGCATTGTTCCTCAACTGATTCATTCTATATACACACATAAATATAATAAGCCTTTAAACTTGTGAGCCATTTGGAAGTTTGAATGCAACATCAAAATCATATATATCCGAACTCGATCACCCATTAAATACCGTAGGTCACGTCATAACACATCTATATATTTATACATGCACCCTCCCCATGCAATATATATATATATTTATACCATGCGCACTGGCGTCTGCAGGCCTCTAGGGTCTCGGCGGTCGCAATGTCCGGTGCCAAAGTTGGCTCGGTCGGCACCTGGGGAGTCAGCACGGAAGGGGTTGTAGGGTGGGGCATGCATAAAACAGGATCCAACCCATTCCATCCAGTGTCCAATGTGTAAATATATGATTGAGTTTTGCACTGGGGCTGGCGGTGCGCTGCCAAGTGCCAACTGCTTCTTTTCCAGGTCCTGCCCATATACAATGGATATATACCGGGCATCCCAAAATTAATCGATATAAGGCAATGCAGGCCCGGGTGCTACAAATATATTTAAGGATGCGCATTCTGACATTAAACAATTTTAATAACACTGTCCTTGATCATGATCTCTAGTAGATTCTCTTCCTCATCGGCGGCATCGACCTCTGACATCAAGTGGGTGATGCCATCCTTTAGGGTATCGCAACTCCAAAGCCGGGAGCTCTCCATGGCTGAATCTGGCTGTCGAGACATGGTGAGACCTAAAAGTCTACCTATAGGTATGGTTCCAACCCACCAAGTGATCTCTAGAATGCAGCAGGGGACGGATAACAAGGTCTGGTGAATTTGGTGCAATCAAACATCATTGCCACAACAAGAAAATTTATGTTTGAATGATCCGTGGCAATCGGTGGCAACATTTTGCCATATCATTGCACGTCAAAGTCGGTCCGGGCCCGTAAACGAGGCCAAATTACACATAATTACCACCTTGGCCGTGAAGTGGAAAACCCATCTTTTTTTTACGGGTTCCTACGGGTTTTTTACGGGTTCCCTACGGGTTACCTACGGGTTAAATACGGGTTCTAGAAAGTGGGGTTCTGATTGGAATGACAGAAATACGGGTTCCCTACGGGTTAAATACGGGTTTTCATAGTAGAAAACCGGGTTTTCCTGTCGGAACCTATCTTTTTTTTCCGCAATTTAAAAAAAAACAGAAATTGCATTAAAACCACCACCTTAACTTTTTATTTGGTTACAATCTGGGTCCCCGACGTTCCAAATCAAACAATTCGGTGAAATGTGATCAAGTATGTTTGAAGGTTTTCTTATTCTGGTTTCACGGTCAAAGCAAAGGCTTTGGAACCAAATGCGACCATTGATTTGGGATGATCAGGTCTTTTCCCTGACGGAGATAATTGAATACGTTAATTACCTGGGCATAGTCTAGGGCGCCGATTTCATCTGGCATTCCCTCATACGACTCGGTGGCTTTCGGAGTCACTTTGGGCACAGGTGTTTTTCCCAACGCTGACGACACAAGATCGGAATAGAGATCAACAATCTTGAAGCCAAACCGTACAGGATATTGCCTCAGATGCACGAGGTTCCCATGTAATGTTCCAACCATATATATGAACCCCAAAAACTGTACTTAACCATACATGATTGTCTTCATATATCCCAAAATGAACCATCATGAACCATGCGATTTTATAAATCATGATTTTGATTTTATATAACATCTTAAAAATTATATTGGCTCCTCAAAGCACATCCCAACCCCGAAAATAAAAGTTACCACATGGCTTGAAAGGTGGTACCCCCACAACATGTCTCCCCACAACGCATCTTCCGATCTCAAAACCCAAAAGCATAAACGACGATCTACCCCAAAACAAACTTGGTGATTTGTTGGCTTGAGCTGAGCAGCTCTGACTTGCGAAGGTTACTGTTTCCAGTATAGCAGGTCTCTCCCTTTTTGTTTTTATAGGTCTTGCAGGTTTTCACCTTCAGGGGCCCCTCATACGGTTGCTTTGCACGCCGCCCCAGAAGCGGACCAAGGCAGAGGCGTGACAAATGGGGACTGTTGCCCCAAGCGTAGTGCGGCTTGGCACTCAAGCCTCCGTAGTGGGCCATGTACCACTTGGCACGGAATACCTGGAGGCGAGAGGAAAGGTATATATGATATATTATGTATACAGGGTATATTAAGGGGATTTAAGGGGTATATATATATATATGTGATAGACTGGGTGCATGGACAAAGATGGTATGCATTGGTAAATTCAGTGACCCTGGCCATACAAATGGAAGTCCAATATTCAATTTCTCATGGGTCATCCAAGATTACCCAGAAAGTATTGGGGGCCAAAGCAACATATAGTTCTACATACGGGTCCAACCCATTCCTGAACCATGACACGCAAAGGCATTTGAATTTGGTTGCATGCGACTGAAATGAAAGCAACACATTAACTCTGCTATAGCCATTGAAGACTAGGCACTGCAGTCCCACGGTTGGCTTCGAATATTTGGGCAAGTAGGGATTGGAACGGTGGAAAGTATTCCAGAACTGATTGCTCGGGCTGTTCCACAAACCATGCTCCACCCAGGGCCGTCACCACAATCAGGAGTAAACATAGCCTCAATCACAAATCACTTTATCAACATACAAACCCCATGATCAATCCCACAAACATATTTTCTTATATATCCCCATCAAGAAACCGGCCAGCCATGGTGTTGCTGGTGTACACGGATTCGTACTCCTCATACCCAATTGAAGTACATGGTGTTCGAAAGCTGGTCCCGCGGTTTACCGCGGACCAAGACGAACACTTGATCGCAAACGTTGCAAGGAACTCTTCCGCGGAGCACAGCAAAGAATGCAGGCACAGCCTTGGGAAGGAACGCGGACGGGATACCATAGTGACCAATGCTGGGGGTAGCCACATATCAAGAAAGACTGCATGGGGATATAAACATTGTGTTGTCGAATGGCAACCGGTTTAAAAAAACACTTGCCATGTAGGGAGATCATCTGATTTTGAGACATCCCCATATATAGGCAACCAAGAGATACCACCATATAGACTAAGGTTGAACAGTCGATCTATATATATATGGTTTCCTCATAATACCCCAATATCGTTTCAAGTTTTTACGATCGAATTTATATGCAGAGGTTTGGGACCTTTATTGAAATTGAGAGGCGTCCACCCCACCCCACACGTAGGAACTGAACTCATGGGGTTTATATCAATGAACGGACCATCATGTCGTTAAAACCACATGATGACAATACACAAATCTTTGGCGTCATTTGAATGGACAAAAGACGCAAAACCGGAGTCTGACAGGATGTCCATGCTGTTGGAACCATATGAGCGACCAGGTTTCTGAGCATCGAAAAGGATATCAAACGATGCCGTTGTCAGCCCACTGGCCCTGGCGCACTTGCTCAGGTTGGCGTTCCGCGCGAAAAACTCGAAGAGCTGGTATTCCTGCACAAGGCCACGGCAGATATCGGGTATATAGAAAATGTTGGGCACTGGCACTTGATCAATTTATCAATTTGACATGTGACTTGAATCGGGGATTTTTTATCTTCAAAAAAAACGTTCATGATCCCATCGTTGTTCCTCGCCTGGTTGCACTTGAAAGTTGGTGTCCATATGATCATGAGGATACAAAGGGCCAGCACCTCATCGGATTTTGGCTGGTTCAACCCTGGACCAAAAACAACCACGGATATATCATTTATCTTCGCAAGTGGCAAATTGCTGTCAACATATAAAGATAAAACGTTGGGTCCCCAACCTTTGGACACTTGAGCATCTTGAGCTGGAAGAACAACTCGTCCAGTTGCGGGCTATCAGCTGGGTATCTACAAGGCATTCCCTCCAACCCCAGTCACCACTGGTCAGGCTCAACCCCAAAGTTCGAGCTTTCAAAGGCGTCTGGGGCCAAACGGCGTTGTGGCTTGCAACATGGCATGGCACAATGATCGAGAACTCAGATTCCATTTTCGACATTCCGGTCAAATGAAGATGTTGCATGTTGATTCTTCCATGGTCGCCCTACATGAACTGATCCTTTTGAGAACCTTGATGAATACCAACATATGGATAAGAGGCTTTAAAACCAAAGTTGTTGTCCAAAACCATAAACAAAGGACACTCGCTAAAATTGAGTTGTACATACGGCCTCTTAGCCTATGTTGGTATACATGTCGCAACCAGCTCTGCATTCTATAACATAGCCAGCCCCACTTCCTTTCCATCGTTTTGAAAATTTCGATCGCACCTTCCAGACATTCTTCGGCCGACTGGGCATGGGCACCTGCCAGAAGGAGCCGTGGAAATGGGACATGAGGAAATGTTTTTGGAAGAGTGCCAGCGCAGCACTCAGTCGATCCCTGCATTTATATATAGAGACGTTAATTGTATAGTATATATATAGTGAATATCGACCCACGGAGGTAAATATATGTCAGTATACATCTCAATTCAAACCTGTTTAATAATCTGACCAAGGTACCAACATGTCCCAACTATATCTCAAGATCAAGTATATATGGATGGAGTATCATCATAATCTGACCAAGGTCCCAGGTATGTGCCATTCTATGTCCGTTCCGGTCTGGTGCATTGACAACATGCGCCAATCAAATCAGAATATATATGCGGCTCCCAATGTTGTGAAAGGATTAAAAGGTTAAGTGGTTCACCCGAGTCCGTTCTCAGAAACATGTTACGTTTGCAAACACATCGGGAAACTTTTCCTCCACTGGCGCGAAGCGATGTTGTCAAAAGTATATTTGCAGCTAGCTTCATAGCTGTTGAGCATGTATTCGCACATCGGTCCAGGCAGCCCCGCCCACTCAGCCCCGCAGCACAGGCGATCTAGCCATGCATGGTAAATACATGTGCACTGACATCGCAAATGACTTAGACCCAAAAACTTTGAGAGTAGATTTGGATCCACCGCCAAGTGCTTATGAGCATGGTGCGGGCCATACCGTGTGCATACAATCCCCTAAACCCGTGGTAAATCTGTCAGCTATCCCAGCTATCCGTTGGCTCATTGGCCAGCAAAAACAACGCCAAACTAGCATTGTGCTTGAGGGTCTCGACAAGTGGGCCATCCTTTTTATAGTCCTCCTTGTTCTCCAGCCCGGTCGCCTTGGATAGAGGGAAAAGCAACCCTGCAAGAATCCTGAAACCATACAGAAACTTTGAACTCAGAAAACCAGCCTAGTATTGCTTTGATGTCACAGGTGAACTGCACAGCACAACAACACAACAAGACAGATCAGCAAACATTAAACATCTTTATCATAAAAAATGCTGAGTGACCGCAATGATTGCGCATTTGACTGCAGCAGCCATCTTGTAAGCTTCGCTTGCTGATGATTGGTTGAAACTGAAATGTAAAACATCTTTGCCACTCTCTGTACTTGTCACCCCGACGGAGCCCCGGGTCCAGTAGATGTTCTGAATGTAAAACATTTCAAGATCACGAGGAACGAAGCTGCGAGCTGCTTTCTTGAACGACGGGGATGTAGCTTTGTCCCCTCCCCGCTGCTGAACTTGGATGCAAAACATTCTGATCGTTTCACATTGGTTCCCCACATACATATGACTGGCCTTCATCTGCTGAACCATTGCTGCGGAAGTAGGTGGGGTGGACTTGGGCCTGCCCCGTGCCTTTGCCTTTGCCTTGGCAGAAACCTTTGGGTCTGCTTTCTTGCTTGCCCGTGACTTTGCTTTCGGTGATGCTCGTGTCTTGGCCGCTGCTTTTGCCTTTGGAATTTTGGCTGGTTGTGATTCGACATGCTCTGGCGTCTCATGTGCAACCTTTGCCTTTCTAGTCTTGCGCGTTTTGATCTTGTTGTCACATGAAGATCCTGTTGGACCCGTTGCTGCTGTCGCTTCTGCTTCTGCTCCTGCATCATGTTCAGCATCATTTATAGCCAGTCTCGCCTTTCTCTTTTTGGGGCTGGGGCTGAGGGCACGAAGGGTATTCAACCTGCGGCTATGGTTTTTTTTCGCCTTCCGGGAATTTCCACCTCTCTTCTTGCATTTCTTACCATCCTTTCCCTTTCCCTTTCCTTTTGCCTTTCCACGTTTGGCCTTGGTTACTGCCTTCATACGTAGCTGGTCATCCCTGGTGACATACGGACGTTTACCTCCATCCCCTGCTGCAGAATCCGGCTTGGCCACATTGTCCGTGTCAGTCTTGGGCGGTGCCTGAGTGACGGTGGCCGTTGAAGTTTGGATACATATAATGGTCATATTGTCATCACATGGCCATATGGACTAACACCATGCATGTACGTGGTATATATGGAAAAAGAAATGGTTAAACTTTGATTTGTAACATCTTGTCACGAACATGTCCAGGATATGTGTGTGTGTGGTGTAAATATGTGTAAATAGTAAAACCGAAGTTACTGGAAACAATCGCGTGTCATCAGGAGAATTGGGCTTGGATCTCTTCATTTGATAGTTGGCCCGCATCTTGGACGATGGGATGTCTGGGGATGATGTTGGAAGCAAAGAATCTGTTGGAACTGGCACCGCAGTGATGTCCACAAGCGGCTGAGTCTCCGCGGTGTCATGAGCCACTGGTCCAGGAGTGGCATTAGCTGCAATGCCTGACACATGGATTGAGTCCCATCATGCGCTATATAAATATTTTAAAAAATCCATGCATTCATGCACATTCGTTCAACAGAGGGGAGATCGATAAATCAATCGTAATTAACGGAAAGGGAAAGGATAGGTCATGCAGATCAATGGTATAGCTTTTGTTTCAGTCATGGATCCATGTTCAAGCCTGCTGGTCCCCGTGGCCGCTCGTGTAAGGGCTCAGACTTCATCTTCTGCACAGCCAGATTCAACCTGGCCTTCTTTTCCCGGAGCCTCAGCCGGAAGACGAACACCGTGCATATATCATCTGATTCAAGTATTTCTACGTATATATATCTATATATATATACATCATATTTAAACAAGTTGCAATATCGATCTGACCAGGTATATAATTTTGTGTTGCTTTGGTTGATGCACTGAGTTTGTCCAATGGCCTATATATACAAAATATAAAGTTGCACTTATATAATGCCAAGATATATATCAACACGGCTTATACACGACTTGGTCCCCTACTCGGCCAAACGTTTTTTGGCCTCTTCCAAGTCCATGGATAGTTTTTGCTGGGCTGCGTCTGCAGCTGGCACCTGACCTGAGGAAAATGGTTTTGAACAGAAACTCATTCGCAGTTATTGGAACCCTGTTCTATATTTACCAGGGATCAGAAGACACCCATGAAATCAAATGACAACACATGTTATTGCTTTGGCGTCTTTGAAAAAAGTTTCAACATGCGTTGGGTCAACTTAAGCTGACCCCCGAGTCACTGAGCCCAACACTCAGGAGTGCTACCTCTTCAGGCTGTTCACCAGGAGCCGGTTCTGCTGCAGCAGTGGCGGGGGCTGCAGCAGCGGCAGGGGCTCGGGCTGGTTGAGCTGGCTCACCGACTAGGGCTGATGATGAAGCCGGATGGGTGCCGGCATCAATATCTACCCCTTCAACATCACTGCTCCCACTAGAGCTATCACTGTCTTCGCCATGGGAACTCTCAGACTCAGAACCTTTGTTGGAATCATCATAAGCATCGTCAGTAGAAATCAGTCCTTTCTTTCGTGCCTGTGCGGGATGAAAGTCATGTTTCCATCAGTGGACACATGTTGACACTCAGGCAGAAACACGTTGGTGGCAATCTTTGAATATTCAAATGTTGGTCATATATATTTAAGTTGCTGCATGCATGCATGCCATGAAAAGGCGAAACCAAACTTTGGGATGTCTTGGGATGTATCCTGGGTCACTTGTGCGCCTGACGTTCCTTCTTGCGTTGAAGTCTCAACTCAACGTTCCTGTTGATCTCATCACATAGATCCTGATCAAAGACCATATCAAGATGAACAACATCAATCCTTCCGAAGACCCATTGTATGATCATGAGGTCGTATGTAAATTGTCGATATTGATTGGTTAACAACGGAGCCCTGATCCTCAAATCAAACCTGGATACAGACCCCCGGTCCTTCAGTTCTGGGTTGAGGATCAGACACAATTTCTGAAAGTCTTTCTCCTGAGCGGAATGCCAAATCTAAAACTAGATAGAGATGATTGCGGTGAGATTGCCATGAAAACATCATCTAATGCGAATCAAAAGATATATTGTCATTTGCATGGAAAAGGACGAATGAGATATAAATTGTAAGCATTCCTGAACTCGAGACTAGGTTCTTCGCTGACTTTCTCTTTCCGTGTCTTCATTTTGACCAATCCAACGAACTTTCTGACGTACCAGGAGTCGCGAATGATTTGGTCAGTATCAACACTGACGCGGCCGCATTTGTGGTACAGGAGCTCTAACTGATCCCGAAGGGGGTGGATAGGGGGTTGGGGCATTCCCTCCGTCTCCACCACTTTGGTGAGAACAACACGTAGCAGCACATTGATATGTGCAGTGCAAGCAACCTTGACACTTTCCTTGGTTTCTCCAGCAAAGAGAACGTTTTCAGAGTCGCGTAAATGAGTTCTAATCGCTTCTTCTTTTTCAAGCAAGACCCCTAGATCACTCACATCCAACTTGGCTCTGTCAGCCTCCTTCTCCATGACCCCCCGCACAAGAGGTGCAGCACAACTCCTTGAGCAAAATGCTGCGTATATATAGAGTCATGATGTCACATGCGTTTCCTTTTTAAATGTTCATGGACCTTGCTGATCCCACTTGGTCAAGTAAACCAAAACCAATTGATTAAGTTCATTGCAACTTCATTTGTTTCTGCGCATCATTGATCATCTCATTTTTATGACCCTTCAAATTGTTGGATATCAGATTTTGAGAGAAGAGCACCCGGCGCAGGACCACGCCTCATATCTGAGTGGGCTGCGTTTGCCATGGCACCCCGCAACGGGTGAGGTGAGGTGTGTATGTTAAATTTGTATATAGTTGTTGAGTTGTGGGGGGAACCCAGAACTATAACTTGAGAATTGCCATTTAAACCACAACCCTTCAAAGCGGTCGCGTTCAGCTTTGTCTCACTATAGCTGGCGTAGCTCTGTGGTTGCCCCATGGTTTCATTTACATTTGGCCACCTTATCATTATATATCATTGTGGGCATCTCATATATGTAGCATTATATATGTAGCCATATATATAGTCCATCAAGATATACTTCAAACTTTCCAGAGACATTGCTGCAAATTCGTCGCGATGTTCCTGGACCAGAAGGCGATGGCGCCTAAAAGGGCAGCAACCGGTTGATAGAGGGGAAGGTGATGGTAGATGATGGTCATATTAAATATAGCGTGCAATTCAAATGATATATATAAGGCATATATGATGAGAACGACCATTGAATATCATGAAAGGATAGAATATATGATTGAGATGGGTCAACATATATATGTTATAGCTATATATACTACCAAAAGTGAGGTTCTCCAGGAAACCTAGGTTTTGCATGCATTTCACTCGAAAGCTCGGTTTTCACCCTGGGACCTACAAAAAGTAAGGTTTTGGTTTCGCTAGGTATATCTACTATATCCCCTTTTTGTGACATTGGAGTTATTTGCACGCACCAGCTTTGCGATTTCGTAAACGGGGGCCCCACGTTGTAGTTTAGTAAGTATATATATATAGTATATATATATATTATATATATATAGTATATATATATAGTATATATATATATAGTATATATATACCTAGTATATAGTATATAATATATAGCATATATACATACCAGGAGACATACACATCCTGTGGCTACCTGTCCCAGTGTTCCAGGCCTGGTTTTCACATACATGTTGAAACATACATTTTGAGCTACCTGACTCTACCTGACATACATTTTTGCCCACAGGGGCTCTGGCTAGATTGGATTTCAATCAATCCCAGGTCGATCACCGATTCGGCGGATTCTCGCTTTACCATCCCCAGAGATTGATTTCCGTTCTAGCAGAGTTGTTGGAATTTTATGAACCCAAACAATAACTAAGGCTTGGTGATTTTATGGAAATTGTATGAATTTGTATGGAAAAGACATTGAACAGAGTAGTTGAAAATTGAACCCTTCAGTTTTTATGGAAGAGAAACAAGGCTGTCGATTTTTAGCAGTGAATGGCAGATGGTGCTTGGGGAACGGTTCACAGAGTTGACACGTGCATTGCGCGCCATAATCCCCATCAACAGGAAGATAACCCCATCCAAAAATATTTATGGACAGTCTCATGTTTCAAGGCGATGTACTGCTATGTGAACTGGGTTTTTTAGATGGAATAAGTATAGAAGAGAAATTGCTAAACATACCTGGTTGGTGGTTTCAAACATTTTTTATTTTCCATTTCATATATGGGATAGTCCTTCCCATTGACTTTCATATTTTTCAGAGGGGTTGAAACCACCAACCAGATACTAAGCTTGCAAAACTCCAAGATCTCAAGGATTCCCAGTGGACCATGCTAGCCCCCTAAAGGTGGCCCATTCCTGCCATGGACAAGATCCGATGAAGAGGCATGTGATAGTATATTTGCACATCCAAGGACCAAGGTCCACATACATAGGTGTATAATATATATATACATTTATTTATGTATATGTACATATAATTAATACATATACACATATATATATACATACTATACATATATATATATACATATATATAGTATATATATACATATATATATATATATGTATAGTATATATATATAGATATACATATTTTTACGCATATACATATACATATACATACATATATCATACCTGGTTCACTAATATCATAGTATATGATACACATTGAGCTTGGTATTAAGTTTAGGATCATGTTTTCGATGACTCAGGTGATCACCTGCAGCGCGGCCATCTCTGCCTGTGAGAAAGGACGCTTTGAAGCGGACGCCACGATTTTTTTCGTGTTGAAGTGGCGTGACGGAGCAATGAGCCATGGTGATTCAATGGTGATTCAATGGTGATTCAATGGTGATTCAATGGTGATTCAATGGTGATTCAATGGTGATTCAATGGTGATTCAATGGTGATTCAATGGTGATTCAATGGGATTTAGTGGGATTCAATGGGATTCAATGGGATTTAATGGGATTTAATGGGATTTAATGGGATTTAATGGGATATATGATGGTATACCCTCTGGTGAACTAACAGTCTGCTATTGAAAATGGTCATTCATAGTTGATTTACTCATAAAACAAATGTGGTTTTCCATAGTTATGTTAGTTTACCAGAGAGTATCTAAATATTCAAAATTGCATTATAATTCCATAATACCATGTGTATGTATTTTATTGTAGATTTGATTATGTATTATGACCCATGGTATGACCCATGATAATAATGCCACAAACCCATAATTATCTAAAAAATAAAATAAACACACATATATATATATATATACATCATTGTTGGGTATGTTGGGATGCAAACATGTTATATCATTATATCTAAACCATCAAATTTAGGGGCCTCATATGTTCAATTGACCCCATATATGTCATTATTAGATATTTTCATGTTATATCCAAAGTATATTGTGTCATATCACCAATATTCATGTGGTACAAATACCCTCTGGTAAACTAACATAATAACTATGGAAAATCACCATTTTCAATGGGTAAATCCACTATAAATCACCATTTTCAATAGGTAAATCCATTTTAAATCACCATTTTCAATAGCTATGTTAAATTACCAGGGGGTATCTCACTTCACTCCTTGGTTATCTCTCCAAGTTAGCCGGGCTGGGAATCGAACTCAATGGGACATCGATAGAATTTTGCTATGTTGGCTATGTTTGCATCCTGGAGGCTATTGGAAAACAAATCTCAAAAAACCACTAAGTTAACATTAGTAACCATTTATGTACCATTTGTTGAGGTATAACTAGGTATAAGCTGTTTTTAGTGGTAATTCATAGCCTAATTCTTACCATTTTTCTAACCATTCCCTTTGTATAACATATCTTTTACCATAAATAAGAACTATTGACCACTAATGGTGATTGACATTGACAACAGTTTATTAACCACTTATAACTTGGTCCATGAATATCCATTATTAACCGTTGATAATCATAACCCCTTTCAGTTTATAAACCATTAATTATATATATATATACATATGAAATGAATGAACCATTAATATAAACCATTTATATCCATAAACCATTAATATAAACCATGAACGACCCTGAGTTTACAGGAGACTCGCCCATGTTCGATGCTTGAACCCCATCTTGGCCCATCTTGGCCCCACGGGAGCCAGGAGAAGTTTGGCCCCGTGCGCAGCGTCTTCTGCATGAGATGGGACGCTATCAGGTGGAGGCATGGTGAACGCTGAGTTGACCCTGAAAACGGACATAGATGGCTGATATAAATGGTTTAATAGTGGGTAATACTGGCTTAATAACGATTAATATGTAATAGTTGATGGTTTATATATATATATACATATTTAATAATGGTTTATACTGAGAATGGTTTACATGAATGGTTCAATACTGGTTGATTAATGGTTAGTAAGGTTATAATGGGTTATGCTGGTTTAGAATGGTTAATAATGGTCAATGCTGGTTTAAAAATGAGTTTAGAATGGTTAATATAATCAGCGGCCATTTCAGGAACAGATTTATCGGCTAGCAGAAATAAGGTCGATTTTGCAGGGCTATGAAAGGCAATATACCTCCAAAATATGGATTTATATGTTACAGTACCTCCCGTTTAGATACCTGAAATGGCCATTGATAAAAGTCTAGTCGAAGTGTTGGGTTTACGGATGTTTATGGTAGAACATCATTTACAGTACACTTAATCTGGATTATAAACTAAGTTATATCTGGGCACCTTGTTGATTTGGCCGACCGAGCCCCATATTGATGTCTACCCAAATGAAGCAAACAAACATTATCTGGTTGGCCACGAGATAAACCGAACAATGATTCAAATGATGGGGACCCACTCTACAACATAGTGTTTATTGGAGAAATAGAAACCGTCCGCAAACACTAGAACTCCTGTGGGGTATGTGACGTGCACATCCCTCAGATACATCGGAAACCAATCATGTCCTTGTCGACGACATTATCATGTGATCTTTGCAGGCAAAACAATCCGATAAACTGGTGACTTCATTTTTTTCAGCACAGCGATCCCCAGATAGCGAGAATGGTATGGTGGAACTGCCCGGAAAAAAAAAAAAACCTCCCAGAGAACATGGATAAATCCCATTATCTTGGAATATGGACGATTAAATAATATGAACATACAATATATGATTATATCCATTGATAAAAAAACTTGAAACCATTCCCTGGATATGTCAAGATATTAAGATATCCATGGATATTAAGATATCATTATGGTAATGTCAAATGTCAACCCCGGATTAATAAACAATCGTTGCTTAATTAGGGGGGTACCCTCCACATAGTCATAATATGGTACTTAATCGCTACAACCCCAATTAGAAAGCCTAGGCCTTTATCAATCCACAGTTGACATTACCCTCCAGTAAACTCACATAGCTACGGAAAATGTATCATAGAAATAGACGATTTACGCATTAAAAATTGTGATTTTCCATAGTTTTATGGGTAAACTAACATAGCGAACTGGAAAATCACCCTTTTTGATGGGTAAATCCACTATTTCTATGGCCATTTTCCATAGTTATGTAAACGTTTACCAGAGGGTATATCCATTAACCATCATTAACCATCATTAACCATCATTACATCATTAACCATCATTAACCACTCAGATATCCATTGTATATCCATTCATATCTTGCATCTTCCAACTTTCCAACTCTAGGCCAACGTGATCTCCTTCAATGCCGTCATCACCGCCTGCGCCAATGCGCAGAAGTCCATGGCAGCGATGATGAAGAGATAGACATCTCATAGCGTGGCGCCACGACAGCTGCCAGGTATTTCGATGTGTTTCCCGGGAAAATTCTCGGGCAAAAATAACACGTATGTGATAATATACATGAGAAACACGTAGCGTAGTGTTAATTGTAGATATGTGTCATCACATTTACTTGAACATAGTCTGGTAAATGTAAAGCTGGAGAAGTATGACATCTCTATTGAAATGTTCTGCCAGACGTATGGAATCTTTCAACATTTGTAAATGTCCAATGGAAAAAAATGGATTTCTACTACTGTATATAATATATTTATTGTCCATAGATTATTACCCCATATGTCTGTAAGTATGTTCACTTGATTAGTCATTAGTTTTTATAAGGGGTAATACGGTAATACTAAATGGTTGCTTTGTTCATCATGCATGAATTGAGAATCCCGTTCTCAACCAATTAGTACAAAAAGGATGACATTTCAGGTTTTCAACGCTGCTCATCTGCTGCCAACTAATGACTCACCCATGTTCAACGCGAATGTGGCTGGTGAGATACCTCCACTCATCGATGAGCGTAAGATTGTCATTGGATAAGGTATCTTAAGGTCTGGGTAATATATTCAATATATGAACCATATTGAAGCTATGCACAATATAAGAGCACCATTTTTGAATATATTGAAGACCATTCTGCAATATGAGAATGAGAACATCTCTGGTTTTGTAAAAAACTGAGTGAATCTCTGCCTGTCATGATGTGTCCTTTTCAGAAATACACCATCCACGTAGTCGGATTTGTTTGAATCTTCAGTGAATGGCGGGTTGAAACCACCAATGAGATCTCAGAGATCTCATTGCAAGATGCTGCACCCCAGTTATAGGTCTTAAAGCTGATTACAATATTAAAGTTGATTTATATTCACCCATCTAACCAGAAACCCCAGCCTACTTAAAACCAGAATAAACAGCTCGCGTTTTTTCACCAACCCTTGTAGGGTATCCCTTCATGGTCTCACTGATTCTCGGATGAACATCTCATTTAGTCTGTGGCTTGTGTATGATCCACTTGCTGTATTATTTTGTAATCTATGATATAAATATTATATACATTGATACAACTGAAGTAAACATCAACCATCCCATTTGCAACTAGGTAATTATATCCCATTTACAAATGTGAACGTTTCATGATCGCTTGAAAACCATGGGTCTCGCATGCCACCAAGTTCATTCGGCGATTTCTTTCCGTCGTGTCGTCTCGCACCTTGAAGGACGCCAAAAGTCCGTGGTGAAACTGGGAAAGGGAGATTACTGTAGTGGTATAGTGGGATCAACTGGTGGTTTAATGGTGGTTTAATGGTGATTAATGGTGATTAATGATGGTTAATAATGGTTAATGATGGTGAATATCAGTGAATCAATCATGTCAACCCTGGATTAATAAAGCCCTAGGCTTTTTCATTGGGGTTGTAGCGAGTAAGTACCATTAATTATGACTATTTGGAGGGTACCCGGCCTAATTCATCAACTATGGTTTATTAATCCGGTGTTGACATTACCATGATGATATCATAATATCCATTGATATCTTACTATCTTGACATTGCCATGATGATCGAAATCACGGGGCGCCGTCACGTCGTAAATGATGCGCAGGCATATAATAATATACCCTTTGGTTATTTAACATATATATAAATATATGGAAAATGGCCCGTTTATAGATGATTTATGATAATATTTACCTATTGAAAATGATGGATGTTCCATGGCTACGTTAAATAACCAGAGGGTAAGTATTCCAAAATGGCCTTGACGCAGCTACAGTATATCAAGTTATCATACTTCTGGTTCTCTCTCTCTATAATTATATATATATCCTCATGATATTCCCATCGAGAATCATCATGTGCTACCTAAATCCCATTATTATCTCATGGCTATCCAGAAATATGTCGATCCATGGTGGCTGGGTCAAGTTAATGGCGTCAACTTACCCTCTGGTTATGACGAACAGTTCGCCATGGTTTGTTGATGGACCATAGATTTATAGAATTTTATAGATGGTTTAGCGAACTTAAAACATGGTGATTGTCCATGGCGAACTGTTAAATAACCAGATGGTATATGGATCTATAAGGCTGATCAACTGTGTTTTCTTCATGACCAAACGGGCAATGGTGCAAGTTGTCTCATCGGAAAATCCAGTGTTTTTTGTGCAACTCCCAGGTGGTCCAGCAAATCTGCCAAGATGTGCACATCCTAAATCCGTGTTGAAAACAATAATTGTGTTCTTACTGGAAACGATCATGAGTTGGTCCATAGCCCCAACATGCCCCAACGAAGTACAGTATAGACTTTATATAAACTAATATATGTATATGTCCAGCATAAAATACCATAAACACCAATTAGCCTTGTTGTAAACAAACTCAGAAAACTATGGGACATCACCTTGCTTGAATATTGGCAGGACAAGCTGATCAGAGGAGACAGCAAGGAGTCAGGACCTTGGATTGTGAAGGATGATGAAGGGCAATACACTCCGTGTCCCTGCAACGAAGACTGAGAGGAGCGTCAACACATCAATTCAGTCAATCAGGTGTGCTGTGCGTATTTGATGGAATGTTGTGGCACAGCCGGGGAGTGATTTTGTTCATTACTATTGCATTGAAACTCACCGGCTGCGCAACAACCTTTTAACCTGCGAAGCACGCGCAGACTGCTCTCGACTATGTCCGTGGAGAGCAGGATTCGCCTGCTTCGAAGGTTAAACAAAGGTGTAGAGAGAGGCTTAATCGGGATGCTTGTTACGAAAGGGCTGCCCCTGGAGCTCAACGATAGGAGTGAACAGCTTTTGGTTTCATTGGTTTTGTTTCAAGCAGTTGAAGTTCTTTGTGCAAGTCCAACTAGTCTCCAAAAGTTTTGCCCACTGAAAGCTGGAATACAACAACACGGCAATACGTTTGCTTCATAGAAGTTTGTCCAACAAGGTATAAGAGCAGCTTGCTTCCAAGGGCTTTAAGCAGTTGAACTTTGTGTGAAAGTGCCACTGGTCTCCAAATGGTTTCCCCACGCAAAGCTGGAATACAACAACACTCAACACTTAACAGCTTTGCAGAAGTGTTCCAACAGTTTTACTGCCGGTGATGAATCACAGCTCAGGGCTGATCTGGATCATTTATAGGGACCCTGAGAAAAACCCCCGAATCAATGATGTTGATGTGGGTGAAATCATCCCAAAATCATGGTCCAGTTGTTGAACTGCATGATGTGCGTATCCAAGATCCGTCAATGTGAAGAACGATGATGGTTTTCGTACTAGAAACGTTCATGAGTTGGACCATAACCCATACTAACTTTAGAATACTATCAACATCTATAGACTACTACTACTACTATATATATATAATTATATATATGTAAAGAAACATAGAAAAGCAAAGAAAAATTATGTATATTTCCACCATACACCAATTAGCCTTTTTGTAAACCAACTTAGCCAGCTATGGGACATCACCTTGCTTGAATATTGGCAGGACAAGCTGATCAGAGGAGACAGCAAGGAGTCAGGACCTTGGATTGTGAAGGATGATGAAGGGCAATACACTCCGTGTCCCTGCAACGAAGACTGAGAGGAGCGTCAACACATCAATTCAGTCAATCAGGTGTGCTGTGCGTATTTGATGGAATGTTGTGGCGCAGCCGGGGAGTGATTTTGTTCATTACTATTGCATTGAAACTCACCGGCTGCGCAACAACCTTTTAACCTGCGAAGCACGCGCAGACTGCTCTCCACTATGTCCGTGGAGAGCAGAATTCGCCTGCTTCGAAGGTTAAACAAAGGCGTAGAGAGAGGCTAAATCAGGATGCTTGTTACAAAAGACCTGCCCCTGGAGCTCAACGAGAGGAGTGAACAGCTTTTGGTTTCATTGGTTTTGTTTCAAGCAGTTGAAGTTCTTTGTGCAAGTCCAACTAGTCTCCAAAAGTTTTGCCCACTGAAAGCTGGAATACAACAACACGGCAATACGGTTTCCTTGTACTAACGATCAGTTTTTTTCCGGGAGCTGATGTGAAGACAATGGAAAGTCCTCACATCAACACACGGGGGGTGCCCCCTCATTTCTGAGTTGGTCCAGAACCCCAACCACCTATAGACTATAGATATATCCACCATCAAGATCAATAGCCTTGTTGTAAACCAACTTAGCCAGCTATGGGACATCACCTTGCTTGAATATTGGCAGGACAAACTGATCAGAGGAGACGAGGAGTCAGGAACTTGGATTGTGAAGGATGATGAAGGGCGATACACTCCGTGTCCCATCAAACCATCAGTGAAGACTGAAGCCTCAACACATCAATGTGCCGTCAATGCAGATGCGGTTTTAGCATTTGATTGTATGTTGTTGCGCAGCCAAGGAGTGTTTTTCTTGAGCACCATTGTGCTCCAGGAAGACGCTCACCGGCTGCGCAACAACCTTCAAAACTGCACGAGCAGACTGCTCTCCACAAGGGCCTTGTGGAGGGCTGTTTGCCCGTGTTTGCTTCGCAGGCTGAGACAAATGGATGTGGTATACAGATTACCAAAGGGCTGCCCCTGGAGCTCAAGCAGAGGAGTCAAAAGTTGTTGGTTTGTTTGGTTTTATTGGTTTTTGTTTCAAGCAGTTGAAGTTCTTTGTGCAAGTCCAACTAGTCTCCAAAAGTTTTGCCAACTGAAAGCTGGAATACAACAACACGGCAATACGTTTGCTTCATAGAAGTTTGTCCAACAAGGTGTAACTGCAGCTAGCTGCCAAGGGTGATGAAGCACAGCTCAGAGGTGATCTGAATATATCTGGGTCCATAAATGATGCTGATGTGTGTTGGTGGAATCATCCATAATCATCCCAACTCATGGTCCAACAAATCGGCTTTGGGATGTGTTGGAAACAAGTAACTATTGAAGTGAATCGCAATAAGTCCATATCCAAAAGCCGTCAATGTCAAAATCAGTGATGGTTTCTTTGTACTAGAAACGATCAGTTTTTTTTTTTCCGGGAGCTGATGTGAAGACAATGGAAAGTCCTCACATCAACACAAGGTGGTGCCCCCCCATTTCTGAGTTGGTCCAGAACCCCAACCACCTATAGATATATCCACCATCAAGATCAATAGCCTTGTTGTAAACCAACTTAGCCAGCTATGGGACATCACCTTGCTTGAATATTGGCAGGACAAGCTGATCAGAGGAGACAGCAAGGAGTCAGGACCTTGGATTGTGAAGGATGATGAAGGGCAATACACTCCGTGTCCCTGCAACGAAGACTGAGAGGAGCGTCAACACATCAATTCAGTCAATCAGGTGTGCTGTGCGTATTTGATGGAATGTTGTGGCGCAGCCGGGGAGTGATTTTGTTCATTACTATTGCATTGAAACTCACCGGCTGCGCAACAACCTTTTAACCTGCGAAGCACGCGCAGACTGCTCTCCACTATGTCCGTGGAGAGCAGAATTCGCCTGCTTCGAAGGTTAAACAAAGGCGTAGAGAGAGGCTAAATCAGGATGCTTGTTACAAAAGACCTGCCCCTGGAGCTCAACGAGAGGAGTGAACAGCTTTTGGTTTCATTGGTTTTGTTTCAAGCAGTTGAAGTTCTTTGTGCAAGTCCAACTAGTCTCCAAAAGTTTTGCCCACTGAAAGCTGGAATACAACAACACGGCAATACGGTTTCCTTGTACTAACGATCAGTTTTTTTCCGGGAGCTGATGTGAAGACAATGGAAAGTCCTCACATCAACACACGGGGGGTGCCCCCTCATTTCTGAGTTGGTCCAGAACCCCAACCACCTATAGACTATAGATATATCCACCATCAAGATCAATAGCCTTGTTGTAAACCAACTTAGCCAGCTATGGGACATCACCTTGCTTGAATATTGGCAGGACAAACTGATCAGAGGAGACGAGGAGTCAGGAACTTGGATTGTGAAGGATGATGAAGGGCGATACACTCCGTGTCCCATCAAACCATCAGTGAAGACTGAAGCCTCAACACATCAATGTGCCGTCAATGCAGATGCGGTTTTAGCATTTGATTGTATGTTGTTGCGCAGCCAAGGAGTGTTTTTCTTGAGCACCATTGTGCTCCAGGAAGACGCTCACCGGCTGCGCAACAACCTTCAAAACTGCACGAGCAGACTGCTCTCCACAAGGGCCTTTTGGAGGGCTGTTTGCCCGTGTTTGCTTCGCAGGCTGAGACAAATGGATGTGGTATACAGATTACCAAAGGGCTGCCCCTGGAGCTCAAGCAGAGGAGTCAAAAGTTGTTGGTTTGTTTGGTTTTATTGGTTTTTGTTTCAAGCAGTTGAAGTTCTTTGTGCAAGTCCAACTAGTCTCCAAAAGTTTTGCCAACTGAAAGCTGGAATACAACAACACGGCAATACGTTTGCTTCATAGAAGTTTGTCCAACAAGGTGTAACTGCAGCTAGCTGCCAAGGGTGATGAAGCACAGCTCAGAGGTGATCTGAATATATCTGGGTCCATAAATGATGCTGATGTGTGTTGGTGGAATCATCCATAATCATCCCAACTCATGGTCCAACAAATCGGCTTTGGGATGTGTTGGAAACAAGTAACTATTGAAGTGAATCGCAATAAGTCCATATCCAAAAGCCGTCAATGTCAAAATCAGTGATGGTTTCTTTGTACTAGAAACGATCAGTTTTTTTTTCCGGGAGCTGATGTGAAGACAATGGAAAGTCCTCACATCAACACAAGGTGGTGCCCCCCCATTTCTGAGTTGGTCCAGAACCCCAACCACCTATAGATATATCCACCATCAAGATCAATAGCCTTGTTGTAAACCAACTTAGCCAGCTATGGGACATCACCTTGCTTGAATATTGGCAGGACAAACTGATCAGAGGAGACGAGGAGTCAGGAACTTGGATTGTGAAGGATGATGAAGGGCGATACACTCCGTGTCCCATCAAACCATCAGTGAAGACTGAAGCCTCAACACATCAATGTGCCGTCAATGCAGATGCGGTTTTAGCATTTGATTGTATGTTGTTGCGCAGCCGAGGAGTGTTTTTCTTGAGCACCATTGTGCAACAGGAAGGCGCTCACCGGCTGCGCAACAACCTTCAAAACTGCACGAGCAGACTGCTCTCCACAAGGGCCTTGTGGAGGGCTGTTTGCCCGTGTTTGCTTCGCAGGCTGAGACAAATGGATGTGGTATACAGATTACCAAAGGGCTGCCCCTGGAGCTCAAGCAGAGGAGTCAAAAGTTGTTGGCTTGTTTGGTTTTATTGGTTTTTGTTTCAAGCAGTTGAAGTTCTTTGTGCAAGTCCAACTAGTCTCCAAAAGTTTTGCCCACTGAAAGCTGGAATGCAACAACATGGCAATACGTTTGCTTCATAGAAGTTTGTCCAACAAGGTGTAACTGCAGTTAGCTGCCAAGGGTGGTGAAGCACAGCTCAGAGGTGATCTGAATATATCTGGGTCCATAAATGATGCTGATGTGTGTTGGTGGAATCATCCATAATAATCCCAACTCATGGTCCAACAAATCGGCTTTGGGATTTGTTGGAAACAAGTAACTATTGAATTGAATCGCAATAAGTGCACTTCCAAAAGCCGTCAATGTCAAAATCAGTGATGGTTTCTTTGTACTAGAAACGATCAGTTTTTTTCCGGGAGCTGATGTGAAGACAATGGAAAGTCCTCACATCAACACAAGGTGGTGCCCCCCCATTTCTGAGTTGGTCCAGACCCCCAACCGCCTATAGATATATCCACCATCAAGATCAATAGCCTTGTTGTAAACCAACTTAGCCAGCTATGGGACATCACCTTGCTTGAATATTGGCAGGACAAACTGATCAGAGGAGACGAGGAGTCAGGAACTTGGATTGTGAAGGATGATGAAGGGCGATACACTCCGTGTCCCATCAAACCATCAGTGAAGACTGAAGCCTCAACACATCAATGTGCCGTCAATGCAGATGCGGTTTTAGCATTTGATTGTATGTTGTTGCGCAGCCGAGGAGTGTTTTTCTTGAGCACCATTGTGCTCCAGGAAGACGCTCACCGGCTGCGCAACAACCTTCAAAACTGCACGAGCAGACTGCTCTCCACAAGGGCCTTGTGGAGGGCTGTTTGCCCGTGTTTGCTTCGCAGGCTGAGACAAATGGATGTGGTATACAGATTACCAAAGGGCTGCCCCTGGAGCTCAAGCAGAGGAGTCAAAAGTTGTTGGTTTGTTTGGTTTTATTGGTTTTTGTTTCAAGCAGTTGAAGTTCTTTGTGCAAGTCCAACTAGTCTCCAAAAGTTTTGCCCACTGAAAGCTGGAATACAACAACACGGCAATACGTTTGCTTCATAGAAGTTTGTCCAACAAGGTGTAACTGCAGCTAGCTGCCAAGGGTGATGAAGCACAGCTCAGAGGTGATCTGAATATATCTGGGTCCATAAATGATGCTGATGTGTGTTGGTGGAATCATCCATAATCATCCCAACTCATGGTCCAACAAATCGGCTTTGGGATTTGTTGGAAACAAGTAACTATTGAATTGAATCGCAATAAGTGCACTTCCAAGAGCCATCAATGTCAAAATCAGTGATGGTTTCTTTGTACTAGAAACGATCAGTTTTTTTTCCGGGAGCTGATGTGAAGACAATGGAAAATCCTCACATCAACACAAGGTGGTGCCCCCCCATTTCTGAGTTGGTCCAGAACCCCAACCGCCTATAGATATATCCACCATCAAGATCAATAGCCTTGTTGTAAACCAACTTAGCCAGCTATGGGACATCACCTTGCTTGAATATTGGCAGGACAAACTGATCAGAGGAGACGAGGAGTCAGGAACTTGGATTGTGAAGGATGATGAAGGGCGATACACTCCGTGTCCCATCAAACCATCAGTGAAGACTGAAGCCTCAACACATCAATGTGCCGTCAATGCAGATGCGGTTTTAGCATTTGATTGTATGTTGTTGCGCAGCCGAGGAGTGTTTTTCTTGAGCACCATTGTGCTTCAGGAAGACGCTCACCGGCTGCGCAACAACCTTCAAAACTGCACGAGCAGACTGCTCTCCACAAGGGCCTTGTGGAGGGCTGTTTGCCCGTGTTTGCTTCGCAGGCTGAGACAAATGGATGGGGTATAGAGATTACCAAAGGGCTGCCCCTGGAGCTCAAGCAGAGGAGTCAAAAGTTGTTGGTTTGTTTGGTTTTATTGGTTTTTGTTTCAAGCAGTTGAAGTTCTTTGTGCAAGTCCAACTAGTCTCCAAAAGTTTTGCCAACTGAAAGCTGGAATACAACAACACGGCAATACGTTTGCTTCATAGAAGTTTGTCCAACAAGGTGTAACTGCAGCTAGCTGCCAAGGGTGATGAAGCACATCTCAGAGGTGATCTGAATATATCTGGGTCCATAAATGATGCTGATGTGTGTTGGTGGAATCATCCATAATCATCCCAACTCATGGTCCAACAAATCGGCTTTGGGATGTGTTGGAAACAAGTAACTATTGAAGTGAATCGCAATAAGTGCATATCCAAAAGCCGTCAATGTCAAAATCAGTGATGGTTTCTTTGTACTAGAAACGATCAGTTTTTTTTCCGGGAGCTGATGTGAAGACAATGGAAAATCCTCACATCAACACAAGGTGGTGCCCCCCCATTTCTGAGTTGGTCCAGAACCCCAACCGCCTATAGATATATCCACCATCAAGATCAATAGCCTTGTTGTAAACCAACTTAGCCAGCTATGGGACATCACCTTGCTTGAATATTGGCAGGACAAACTGATCAGAGGAGACGAGGAGTCAGGAACTTCGATTGTGAAGGATGATGAAGGGCGATACACTCCGTGTCCTATCAAACCATCAGTGAAGACTGAAGCCTCAACACATCAATGTGCCGTCAATGCAGATGCGGTTTTAGCATTTGATTGTATGTTGTTGCGCAGCCGAGGAGTGTTTTTCTTGAGCACCATTGTGCTTCAGGAAGACGCTCACCGGCTGCGCAACAACCTTCAAAACTGCACGAGCAGACTGCTCTCCACAAGGGCCTTGTCAGTACATCGCAGAACAGGAGCCCTGGGAAGATCCGTGCCGTATCACGTGCAGTTTGACCAACCGTGACTCACTTGGGATCTGCACGTGAGTCCTTCAGGAACCAACCATCATCTGGTTGGTGGTTTGGAACATTTATTATTTTTCCATATATTGGGAATAATCATCCCAACTGACTTTCATATTTTTCAGAGGGGTTGAAACCACCAACCAGCTAGACTATTTATATCTTTATATCATTAATGGGGGAACCCAATGACAAACAAAACATTTAAGTGGATTGTTAAAAAAAACATCCAAAACATGGTGATTCATCCGGGATGCGACAAACATGTTTTTCCTGATTGCGTTTGTCATAGAGAAAACCATTGTGAATCAGCCAAAATCCACTTAGCACGCGGTCTCCTTTGACTTAGAATCGACTCAGTCTGACTCAGATCATCTGTGTCAGGCCCTTTCGCTAACGACGGAAGGGGGGCTGCTCCTTGGCTTCAACATGTTTTGCCCGAAAGGAAGAACACGTTTGCCCGAATGAAGTTGGTGAAACAAGGTATAACATGGTATAACTTTTGCCAAAGATGGCTTTATAAAGTTAAATTAGCCATTAAATTGGCTTTGAGACATATTTGAAGTTATAAATATGTCTAAGATTTTATAACTACAGTTTAACTCTACTGTAGTTACTATAGTTTAACTCCGGTTGATTTTTGCACATTTCAGAGATGATCTGAGAGATCTGAATAATATGTAGCGACCCTGGCACATCAACCCCTGCAAATGCTAGCGGAATCATCCCAAATTCACGGTCCAAAAACATGGTAACGGCGCTGATAAGAGGCCGTGCAGTGGTGCAAGATCCACATTCATAGCATCAGTGTCCAATCTCAATTTCCTGAGGGTTTTTCAACATTTGCATCAGATCAATGTGTTTTCAATGAGCTTAAAACTACGTAGTGTTCACCGAAAATACTCATTTTTGAGCGTTTTACATCAAAAAGCAACATTTTTTTTATGACAACCCTGGTTTTCGAAACTTTGCTTGACATGAATTTTTTAAGGCATTCACAGGCACAGCTCGATAGTTCACAGCTCGACGTATGTGTGGAAGTGCAAGAGAACCTAGCAGTAGCGTAGCATGACGTATGTGTGGAAGTGCAAGAGAACCTGGCAGTAGCGTAGCATGACGTATGTGTGGAAGTGCAAGAGAACCTAGCAGTAGCGTAGCATGACGTATGTGTGGAAGTGCAAGAGAACCTAGCAGACCTAGCAGTAGCGTAGCATGACGTATGTGTGGAAGTGCAAGAGAACCGAGCAGTAGCGTAGCATGACGTATGTGTGGAAGCACAAGAGAACCGAGCAGTAGCGTAGCATGACGTATGTGTGGAAGTGCAAGAGAACCGAGCAGTAGCGTAGCATGACGTATGTGTGGAAGTACAAGAGAACCTAGCAGTAGCGTAGCATGACGTATGTGTGGAAGTGCAAGAGAACCAAGCAGTAGCGTAGCATGACGTATGTTTGGAAGTGCAAGAGAACCTAGCAGTAGCGTAGCATGACGTATGTGTGGAAGTGCAAGAGAACCAAGCAGTAGCGTAGCATGACGTATGTTTGGAAGTGCAAGAGAACCTAGCAGTAGCGTAGCATGACGTATGTGTGGAAGTGCAAGAGAACCAAGCAGTAGCGTAGCATGACGTATGTTTGGAAGTGCAAGAGAACCTAGCAGTAGCGTAGCATGACGTATGTGTGGAAGTACAAGAGAACCGAGCAGTAGCATAGCATGACGTATGTGTGGAAGTACAAGAGAACCGAGCAGTAGCGTAGCATGACGTATGTGTGGAAGTGCAAGAGAACCTAGCAGTCGCAATGAACGTTAACATCCCCCCCATCCCCCCCCACCCACCCACCCAAACCGGGTAACAAAGACAATGACCAGAAGCACGCAGAAACCAAAAAAAATGAGGACAGCACACGGCCCCTTAACAGCGTCGACACCAAAAACATGCTTTGGGATTTGCTAGAACAACACATATATTAATCATAGATTATCATATATTAGCCTTCCGGATTCCAGAGTAATAAGTTAAATGCCAAGACCGAGATGTGCCAAATTCCGTCAATGTCGAAGACATCTATCCAGTTTCAAAGATGTTCTTTAGGAGAAAGTCACTGGATAAATGTGTTCTTCATGACCCGCGAATTTCGATGAATATCGTGTAGTAGCAAATGCAGAATTGGCCGTGTGGGTCATGAGCAATACCAAACAACTTCGAAAGAGACCAGGTCATCGCGTTCTTGACTTTTATATGTCTTTATTCATGAAATACCTTCGGAGAGAAACCTGAAAGTGGCAGAAGTAGCTTTTGATCCTTTTCAAGAGCGTCTAGAGAAGAGGTATCTCTTGAACTGATGGTGTTTGCTGGTTGCCAGTGGAATATACACTGCAGTTTGCATCCCGTTCTGCTGGCGGTTTTTTACTCGTACAATGTCCTACTTTGGATACTCCCAAAGGTGGGCATATTTCGACTGGGGTGGCACAGAGACCAATTGCCGATTGTAGATTACAATTGTCTGGATAAATTTCATCACGATCTCACTGTTCTCCCGAACCCTGGAATCATGGTTTATTTCAGGGAAATCATCCCCAAATGGCCGCACTATTCAGTTTAGTGAAATATTGTAATTTACCCAGAATTGTTGGTGATTTTCTGTCCATCTGAATCTGTGTCCATTCAGTTACCATCCTATAAATTCTGGTTCCCCCCTTTTTCTTCATATGATCCTACGCTAATGAGTCTACTTGAGGTCAAACTACATCGAACTTCCGCAATCGGACATTGCGGTGTGACCACACCAGGCAATGCGAAAGCTGAAGGTGTTTCCGCCACGGGCTATCAACAACGGTGTAATTCCCCCCAGTTGTGTTTGTTGGATATTCTAACCCCCATGAAGTAATCCCTTCCCCCTTTTCTTTCGCCCCTTTTGAAACCATGGTTCAGTAATTTCCAGATCGGGACCATTTCGGGCATGTTTATTATTAGGGGGCGGGATGGGATAAAAAAGAGATATCTACTCGTACCATAAGCCCAATCGTGAGCCCAATGATTAACACCATCTTACCATATCTTACCTATCTTGGGGGCTTCACTTTGTAGACCAAGCCGAATGAAAAAAGCAGCCTGCCCTGGTTGGGGACTTCAGCAGAGGAGTGATCCATGGCATTTGATGGCTTAGTAATCGGATGTAATCGGGAGATATCATCAATATCATGATCACTGTGATCACTATGATCACTATGATCACTATATATGATCACTATGATCACTATGATCATTATGATCATTATGATCATTATGATCATTATGATCATCAAGATCATCATGATCATTATGATCATCAAGATCATCATGATCATCATGATCATCATCATCATCATCGTCATCATCATCATCATCAATATCAATATCAATATCAACATCTACATACTACACACAATCAATTATATAGGAATATATATATATATACACATATATATATATATTGGACATCATTGCCGTCATCATCCGTTTACATATCTTGTACAACAACATCTTTCACGGCAAACACCCCCACTGAAAACTCTGATCGCCACGGCTATCATACTATCTCAAGCACCGTGGAACGGCGTCCGCAACGTGTTTTCAGCCATGGTGGACATTCCATTCCACCTTGAGGGATTGTGGCTGGGCCCGCAGATATGGCGTCCTTGTCCTGGGGAAAATGAATGAAAATGAGTCAGAGACCAGTGACTTTTTTCTCATAAACTGACAATGGGATACAATATTGGGGATGTTATTGCCATTATTACATATCTGACATGGTCGTGAGATTAGGGCTTCTGTATTTAGGGGCATATGTATTTGGATGAATTCTAACGACCTCATCGCGACGTCACTTCTCTGTAAGAAGAGCATGCGCGAGATGTTACGCTGTATATCTGCGATATTTGAGATATGTTCTGCAGTCATGCACTAGCAGGGTTTGGCTTTGCTGGAGTAGTCTTTTGCACTTGCTCCAGATCTGATACCTTGCCTTGCATATGTATGTATGTATCTATGTATATATATATAATATATATATATATATATTGTAAAGCAAGATATGCAAGTGAATATGAACATCACCCCACCCCACCCCAACCCAATCGTCAGTGCGCAGTGCAATTGTGTGTGCAAGTGATTCTGTTCGGTGTCGCAAGTGACGTGCCCTGGTGTCATAAGTGATGTCGCCCCCCAGAACTGCGCAATTTTCTCCGATACAACAAATATACCCTCTGGTAAACTAACATAACTATGGAAAATCACCATTTTTTAATACGTAAATCAACTATTAATGGCCATTTTCAACAGCTATGTTTGTTTACCAGAGGGTATACAATATCCCATATTATCCCATAATCTCGCGTCACTTCACACTATGAAATGATCGCAGTGAAATCCGGCGATTTGACCAAGGACCCTTCAAGTTTGGCTGACTGGGCGTCAACATGAAAACCGGCCTTATGGAGAAGTTCCTTTGGACAACTTCATTGGGATGATGGGAGAAGATGTTGAGATGCACGGATTTGCGTTGAATATTTTTTTTTGATGGGCAACCTGGTCAGTCACCCCATGATCAGTGTTGCAAAAACTTTTTCCGCCAAGGGTTTATTTCAGGTTTCGGTTTGTGAGTTAAATCTCAAACCCCATATGCTCCATGTATGGTATATTTACCTACATTTGGGTGATTTTTAGGGTACATGTTGGTAAATATTCCAGCACCATGGAGCATTTGCGAACCAAAAGCGCCTAATTCATTAACTAGGAAGATGTCTTGGTTCTTGGGAACCACCAAATCCAAGGATGAATCCTATTCAGATGCCTCCAGGAACGGAGTATTTTTTGTGTGTGGTCAACAGGCATCCTGACATCAACTATTGTGTGAGGCTCTCGGTTGATGGGAATGATGTTTTGCTGCGCGAACGACATTTCAAGCCGCTCTACAGTATGGATATCATGA
>CAMXCT020003816.1:0-53047 GCA_947184155.2 Cladocopium goreaui
TAGTCGGTTCAGAAAGTGGACGTTTGCAGTCTTGGGGGTACGGCCGCGGCCGCCAATCCGTCCCTTCACGGCCGTGGGTGTTTTCGCCAATGCGACACGGTCTGGGACTCCAGCTGGCCGAGCGGTGCACGAACGCGAAAGCCGGCTCCATGGGACACGAACAGGTGGCCGGTTGTCATTCAGAAACGCATGGAAAAGTCCGGTTTGGGATCAGTTTCTATTCGGTCAGTAAAAGTGGACGTTGGCAGTCTGGAATACAGGGCCCGCGGTCCCGAAAGACAATCCTTCCTTCACTCCATGTTTTTTAGCCCTGCGACACGTCCTTGGACTCCAGCTTGGACCGATCCGGGGCAGAAACGAAATCCGGCTCCATGAGGACACGAGCAGGGTGGCAGGTTGGCAGTGCAGAAACGCAGGAAAAGTCAAGGTTTGGAGCTAGTTTCTAGTCGGTTCAGAAAGTGACGGCAGTCTGGGATACGGGCCGTGGGCCCAATCCATCCTTCACTGCCGTGGTGTTTTAGCCATGCGACACGGTCCTTGGACTCCAGCTTGGACCGAAGCGGTGCAGAACGAAAGCCGGCTCCAGGAGGACACGACAGGGTGGCAGTTTGCAGTGCAGAAACGCAGGAAAAGTCAAGGTTTGGAGCTAGTTTCTAGTCGGTTCAGAAAGTGACGTTTGGCAGTCTGGGATACGGGCCGCGGGCCCAATCCGTCCTTCACTGCCATGGTGTTTTAGCCCTGCGACACGGTCCTTGGACTCCAGCGTGGACCGAAGCGGTGCAGAACGAAAGCCGGCTCCAGGAGGACACGAGCAGGGTGGCAGTTGGCAGTGCAGAAACGCAGGAAAAGTCAAGGTTTGGAGCTAGTTTCTAGTCGGTTCAGAAAGTGACTTTTGGCAGTCTGGGATACGGGCCGCGGGCCCAATCCGTCCTTCACTGCCATGGTGTTTTAGCCCTGCGACACGGTCCTTGGACTCCAGCTTGGACCGAAGCGGTGCAGAACGAAAGCCGGCTCCAGGAGGGGGGCAGTTGGCAGTGCAGAAACGCAGGAAAAGTCAAGGTTTGGAGCTAGTTCCTAGTCGGTTCAGAAAGTGACGTTTGGCAGTCTGGGATACGGGCCGCGGGCCCAATCCGTCCTTCACTGCCACGGTCCTTGGACTCCAGCTTGGACCGAAGCGGTGCAGAACGAAAGCCGGCTCCAGGAGGACACGAGCAGGGTGGCAGTTGGCAGTGCAGAAACGCAGGAAAAGTCAAGGTTTGGTCTGGGATACTGGCCGCGGGCCCAATCCGTCCTTCACTGCCATGGTGTTTCAGCCCTGCGACACGGTCCTTGGACTCCAGCTTGGACCGAAGTGGTGCAGAACGAAAGGCGGCTCCAGGAGGACACGAGCAGGGTGGCAGTTGGCAGTGCAGAAACGCAGGAAAAGTCAAGGTTTGGAGCTAGTTTCTAGTCGGTTCAGAAAGTGACGTTTGGCAGTCTGGGATACGGGCCGCGGGCCCAATCCGTCCTTCACTGCCATGGTGTTTTAGCCCTGCGACACGGTCCTTGGACTCCAGCTTGGATCGAAGCGGTGCAGAACGAAAGCCGGCTCCAGGAGGACACGAGCAGGGTGGCAGTTGGCAGTGCAGTGTCGTCTCGGGTCTCTTTAGGATGCCATTTAAAGTTTCATACTGCGGTTACGAACGGGGGCTTCGGGTATGGGTCTTAAGTGCTAGAGCAACCCTTTAGGTCCCCAAGACACCTGGCCAATGACGAAAGCTCCTATTTCTTGAGCCATGAAAAAGTGTCAGAGCACATAGTTGTGCGTGTCATCCTGCAGGGGTCCATGCTGCTTGCATGTGCACAGTGCCAAACGCACATACAAATGGTTTGTTTAGGTCAGTTTCTGGTTTCTTTAGGGTTCATTTCATGCTTACGACACAGAGGCAGGCATGACCCTCCAGTGTCCAGGGGTCGGCGGCAGAGGGCGTAGCCCTTTAATTTTACGGTAGGATCATTTTGTTCAGCTCCAAATTCCCAATCATTCCCACCTTTCCCATCACCCCACCTTTCCGCAGAGTTATCCCACGGAAGTATTCCAGCACCAACCTTGGGTCAAGACACGAAAGGACACAATGTGCCAGCTGTGCCAGCACGATTCTTGCAATCTGTGGACCCATGAGAACCCAATGATCAGCTCAGGCCTTACCAGAAATGGTGGAGGCTTCACAACCACATGTCAGTGGGTCAAACCTAAACCCACCAAAGTTCGGGCCACCCTGACAACCTGCGGTGTGCAAATTGCTGCCCAGATGCGATGGCGGCCAATAATGACACCAAAAGCCAGAAGAAAGGGGCCTCTCCATGGATGGTTAATAAATATTACTATTGACAAATGAACAAAAATGAATAAATTCTACCGGTGGGTATCTAATTTTGACCATACCCAAATTGACTTTTGAAAGTACTATAGATTTGTGATTCTTTGGGCACTTGCCGAGTGAGGAGATCTGGGCACAGCATGCTCATAATCACAAAAGGTAGCGTTGTTCGCACAGTACAAGCCTGGAGATTGCCAAACATCAGCCTCAGCTAGATCTTCAAAAGCTAAGACTTCCAATTCATTGAACTCAAGGAAGAGCCATTCAGTTCCAGAAACAGCTGCCAGAAGTCTGGAAGAATTGTGAGGTTGGGGCACCTTCAATGGCCTTGCATTTACTTATTTCTCATAGCACCAAAAGATTGAGGACAGCCTAGCAGTAAAGGATTGCGATGACGCTCCTGAGACTGCAGCGCCATCAAGGTCCGTGCAGGGCTTACATTCTGGGGTCAAAGTGTAGGTAACCATACAATTCACCATCAGTCGCCATGGAAGAAATGCCGCAACATTATTCTTGAAGAAAAATCCTGGCATATGTTTGACTTCCTCGTTGCTGCATTTTGTTCCCTAAAAATGATCTATGACAAGTCTAACTGCTTTTGCAGCCAGCCAGAGATGAGCCAGGACTTTGGAAGGAATCTTAATTTCAGGCACAGGCCCCAGCAATCAAACTGCTAGCTAATGCAGATTTCAAGAAGCGGCCAGAGCTCAAAAAACACAGGCTCGGAAAATCAGATCCTTATTTTCCGCAGACCTGATCAATGTCCCGTTGGCCCATACGGATCTAACAATCCCTTTGTCAGGGAGTTGCTGCCTGAACCCGGCACAATGTGACACAATGCCTTGTAACACACAACTAAGGTCTCTTTGTTGAACTGGTCAGCAATGGACAGGTCTTGCAATTGTTTCATGCCATGGTCCTATTGAGCAACAAGACTCCTCCATAAGAAAGCCTCGAATAAGCCTTGAGACTCCTGCTACTTGTACAAGTTGCAGTCGGCTTCACATGACTGCAAGATAATTGAATTGATGCAAACAGCGCAGGCACCTCGCCCGAAGAGTGCTGGCCCTCTTTTCAGACACTGCTCTGCGCTTCAGCCGAATTCAAACATGGAATGTGATATGATCATGCACAGGTCGATCATCTTGGGAGTCAGCGTAGGCGGCCTGTGGTCATTAAGTGACCGGCTTGTCACAGTGGACAACTCGTTCAGAGAATGAGAATAAGCCGAAAATAAACAGGATTGTCCTCCATAAAAACAAGTCTTGTGTTCAACCGAGCAGCTGCTCACCACTTGCGAGGGCGCTTTGTTGGTAATGCGACCTCGTTAGGTGCACACATGCCTGCCACGATATATTCTCTTCAAACTACGATTCCGCATTTGTATTATTCCACACACCCATCTCGACTCCTGAATTCCCTTCCCACCCACACAGCATTGCCACGTTTATCAAGGCTTCGCAGCTCCACTGGGCCAAGGTGCAGTTCCAACTTCAGCATTCCGTCGCTTGGGAACACAATCCGATGCCGAAGGCAAAACCTCCGCAGTTCGCATTGAAGATTGATTGGTAGTTCAGCCCCCAATTCCAAAAAAATCTTATCAGTTTTGATATGCTTTGACTCAACACTTCATGATGGAATTGGCAAAGAGCCCATGCCCAAAAGCTGATGACCTTAGCCCATGCCTACCATGAAGAATTCTGAAGAATTCTGAAGAATTCTGAAGAATGGGGTAAGGGGAAATCGCCTCCTCCAACATAATGTTGGAAGATGCTGGAAGTTGGAAAACAAAAAGCCTCGCTCACCCATCTTGCCTCGTTGGTCAATGCCTTGGTTTTGGCATCCTTTTGAGATGAACTCAAAGGTAATGCTAGCTGCCGCTGTCCTGGGGGGATCTGGGGGGTTCAGAAGCTCGCGGTTGAAACCGTTGGTCGCAATGACTTCTCATAACTTGGAAAAATCATCGAAGAACTGTAGCAGAGACTGTATCTTGCAAGCATTCCCTCCCCCAAGACCCAATACCTCCCAATTTCCAATAAAGGACCCCAAAATCATAGATTCACCAGGGATCACCAGGTTTTCTATGGGTTGAAAAAAAAAAATCCATCAGCGATCCACCTTTGACTGGCGCAGTGGCTCCATGCTGCAAAAGAATTTGCTGGGCACCTCAGCTGGCTAGGATGAACTACCGCATGGCAGTCAAAGGGATTGCAATCGATAACACTGAGCGACTGGCGGCGCACTTCCACCTTCCTGCAAAAAATGTGAGTTCCGGACGTCTACTCTTTGGCATGGTAAGAATAAAAAATCAGAGAAGGCTTTCATACAGTGCACTAATCTGTGAACTTGCGATCACAGTGCACAGCCAGAAGTGCCAACACCAAACATCCGCGGCCTGATATCCTCTGTCTGGAAGGCTGCAAGCAAAGTCCGGCCGTGCCTTGGCCAGCAAAAACTGTCTTCAATACTACTGTAAGATGTTTACATTTGGCTGCAACTGCCCAGTTGACTAATTGCAGGCACGTGACTCCCGTTGAAAAGGCACCTCGCACGCCAAGACTTCCCGAACAAAATGATCCTGCATAATCATTGCAAATAGCGCGATGAAGTGTTGCTCAAGTCTAGCTGTGCATGCATCAGGGCAAGAACTCTTCAAAACTTTAGCGGAACTACACAACATATTTCCGCAGGGGGTCCTGATTGTATTGCCACTCCTGGCATAGAGGCTCCATCTTGTCTTCATCCTTCCAGTTTTGACAAAATGGTTGTATGGCTGGGGTGTCAAGCCGTACTTTTTCCGCTATCACCTCCCACGAACTCTAGCAATGATTGATACCACTGGCAATAACTAAACCACTTCAAAGATCAGATGACTATCAACAGGAACAGAGATGTCAGGACAAACACGATAGTAACGGCCACTACCAGTCACTACCCTATCCAGTCCCGCTGCTACCAAAATGAAGAAAGTTTGGCAGCTGCTCCTGCGCCCCGCGCGTTCGTTGAGCTGTCTTCACAAAGCGGGCCAGGGAAACTAGCCAGATGCGAGCGGCATACCTGCAAGACCAGTCAATTTGTGCTGCCACGAACCAAGAAGGTCGCCATAATCATACAGCGTCAAAGCAACTAAACAATGAGTTGTTGCCTCCAATGCAGCCAAGATGCACACCAGTAGCCCATTTTTTCAAAGTCAATGTGCCTTTAGCAGCTGCTTCCAGACATAGGAAGCCTTCGTGTTGCGAAACCACATCCCCTTGTGTGGGATTCAAAGGATTCAAAAACATTGCAAGAACTATATTCACATTTCACAATTGAAAGATTTGAGTGCTGCTAAGTGTCAGTAGCACATATCCGGAGCATTCAGTGCGTACCTGTCAAATTGAATGACCAAGGATGAACTTTTTCTGCACTTGCTAACTGCTTGAAAACTGAAGGCTCGTCAACCGGTTGGCCATGGATTGCGAATTCCCAACATATGAAAAGTTGTTCACATTCCAGTATCCAGCCGAGGGACGCGTCAGTCACTGCACGAAGATTGCCGAGATGATATTGCAGGTCGCCATTGAACCTTCGGATCAACAATTCAACATTTGATGATGTGCATTATTTAAGGAATTGCAAGAATTAATCAATCATACAATGCAAAATACATGGGGCGTTTCCTGAAGTACGCAAACAAAAAAATACTGTAGATTGGTTGTTTTTCAATCCAAGCAACCACAATGCGAAGTGAGCTGCATATCCCTTCTGGAGGTCTTCCATCGAGACCACTTCTTGTGCAACCCTACTTCTATTTGGCATTTTGACTGCCACTGGACTCAAATCCAAGGGTGTGGTTTCCTTCCTAGCTCGAGGAGGGGGCGATTGAATTTCCTCTTCGATTGCACACTCTCCAGTTTGCTTGTTCAACCAATCCCGGCCAAAATCCTTGTACTGGTATTTGTTGACTCCAGCATTTGCATGGGACGACAGCATCTGACCATTCCAAGCAAGCTCTTGACACATCGGAGCTCTGCCCACAACGTCAGCACGTTGAACTAAATCACGTGCTGCAGAACCATCTGTCCATGCATTCATGGGACGGTTCCGCACATCCCACGTCATGCTCGGAGGTACAGGTCCATCGTTTGGTTCAATTAGCCACATTACGCCATTCCAGCAAAAATATGCAAGAACAGCTGCAGCCACCATCCCCATAATGGTGGCGAATGTCAGAGCCAAAGTGGCTAGAACCAGCGCCATTGCACAAGTTGTTGGATGCAAGCAGGGAAGTTGCACTCGTGAGATGTCGTAAGTGTCAAGAGTGTCATTCAAAGTTGGGCATGTTTTTCTGTTTGGCGCTTACATTTCCTATGGACAAAGAATTCATTGTAATTGTTGTTTGATGTTATTTGTTTGTCTAACATGGGGGATCATCAACAGTGGATCCAGCCATGTTTTTTGGATTCAACCACCTTGCTGCTTGGGCCCGCGCTGCAATGAAACAAATTCGGTCACGATTCAACAGCAAACATTTGACACCCGCCATCATCTAAAACCAAATTGTTGCATTATTTTTTGCACATGTAAATGTTTTGACGTTTGAGACATTTACGCAATGTGTGTTATTTTTTGTTTTTTCCCACTTGTGACCCCCATGAACCCCGCTTGAATTGAGCATGCATCACTACAAATCAACGCGTTTTTCATTTATGCCATGTCCCGTTTTACATTTAAAAAAAAATCGTTCAGTTCACACAATGGTTTCCGTTGCTTCAACTTCCCACTCGTAGATCAGGTATTAATCATACATCCAACACAAGAGCTGCCGCAAGACGTGCATATTTTTTTTAAAGGCGTGGTGCAAAAGATTAGGTCCATAATCGTACACAATTTCTAGAACCAGCGGGTCCGTTATTTACAGAGTGGCCTTGATCTCAATGAAAGACACCCCCTCCCTAAATCGACCGAACAACCCTGAATGACGGGGCCAGTTAGGGTCGAAACATAAGAGGTGGGGGGTTCCCAAAGCACCACTTCAACCGCCACAGAACGGTGGAGCATAGGGGATGGTGGAGGGAAAAAACGAAATCAAGGTGGGAAACTTGAAGCAAAATGGCAACGGACCGAAGGTGAACTTCCGGGTTTTTTCTGCAAACACATATGTACAAGTACATGACACGTTCACACAATGGTTTCCGTTGCTTCAACTTCCCAACTCTAGACCAAATACTAAATCATACATCCAAAACAAGAGCTGCCGCAAGAGGTGCATATTTCCTTTTAACGCCTGGTGCAAAAGATTAAGGCCATAACTGTACACAACTTCTAAAACCAGCGGGTCCATTATGTACAGGGCGACCTTGATCTCAATGAAAGACACCCCCTCCCTAAATCGACCAAACAACCCTAAATGAGGGGGTCAGTTAGACTCGAAACATAAGAGGTGGGGAGTTCCTAAAGCACCAAACCTTAATCGGAAATCGACCAGCCTGACTGTCAACTCCCCAAAAACTAATCGATTGAACCCCACAGTCAGCGGACTGCCGCAGCTCTTTGTGACAACGCTGGATATCAAAATGCGGAGGCCACTTTCGACCATGTTGGGCCACAAACACGCCAGGAAGTCGAAGAAGTTCTGGCCAAGGAATGTCAGGAAATCCCATGGGGTCCAGGTCCACTGACAGCGGATGTCTGAAACGACTCAGCTCGTCAGCCAGTATATTCAAGTGACCAGGGATTTGAGAAATGCTTGGGAAGAACTGAAATCGTCGCATGAAGGTGAAGTACGGAGCCAGGGCAACGGCTAATGCCTGTTCACCAGTTAGTTTTCCGTTGCTCAAGTTGTGGGTGAGAAGGGAAATATAAAATCCAGAGACCGATACAAAACCAGAGACGAAGTTAAAATAAGGCCGATATAAAATTCCTCATCAGAAACACACACCGCAGTTTTTTGCGTGGCGAAAAGTTTAGTCAAATGCACTAAACAAAAAACAGGTCTGAAAGTACAGCGGTACGAGTAAGCCATGTACATACGATAGCGGATAGCGTTATGAAAACCAAATGGGTAGTCACAACGAAATAACGGCAGGGGGTTTTGCAACCCACATGCTCACAGTTTCGTAGAGATACCAATGGTAAACATAACGGGTGAGACAAACAAGCAGAGGATCAATGGACCCAAAGAACCAAATCTACAGCGGTAGAGTGGTGAGAAAACATGAACGCGGTCACGCCAACAGGGAAAAAAGGCAGGCTGGATAGGGATGGTGGTGGAAACAGGAGAAAGGAAGGTAGAACGGCGGTCTACTCAAAACACCACAACTTGACCCAAAATGGCAGCCCGAAACAATATCACCCTTTGCGAAACAATACAAAAGGGACAAACCCAAGAAAACCAAAACAAGTTTTGGTTTAAAACGATGTTTTGCAAAAAAAACGAGGCGGGTTTCTTACAAGTGAACAACACCGATCAAGCTCGCGTACATAGGCATGGTCAGCCAATTGGATGATGCTGCATCTGCCGCTGTTGCCAGTGGCCTGATTGCACGAAATCGGTCCACGAGACTTTGGCAGGCGAGACTCAACGCAATACGACAGCGCATACTGTGCAAAAAGCTCCCAAGCCGCGATGTGTTTTTTTTGCATATCGTCACCAATTGTAGACTGCGCACCAAACAGGTGAATCCGAAATTGAAACCAGACCAGACCGGTCAGGGAAAACTGCAGCACTCCCCGAACCTGCCATGTCCTTTGACGCCATGGCATCGGCCGTAGCGTTGAGTGGAACGTGAGTTGGGGACACATAGACAATGAAAATGGCGTGGACACCATCTATGATCACGTCGAGATTTGATGTGCAGAGATCGCACTTCATCCCAGTGACCAGTGAGATACCCGGCAACAAGCTGTTGGTCAACTGCAGTTGATCGTTCAAGGTCGTGACAAAGACCTGAAATGTCGTGTAATCCATGCACACCATGGTTGTAGGGATGCGATGCAGGGCCTTATAGAGCGGAATCAAGCATGGGCGCAGAGGTTAGCCAAAGCAGCCGTCCAATGCGGGACTGGAGCACGGATAATGGCAGTTTGCAATGACATCTCTCTTTCTCAAAGGAGTAGCCATGAATGCTGCAGTCACGGAGTCAGTCCACAAAAGGATTGGACAGACCACATCCAAACTATCGTCCTTGGAAGACGACTGTGGGACACCTGAATGCACGCAGGACAAAACTCAAACTTCTCAGCAAACCGATGGCTTCCTGGACAGCTGCTTGAATGGCAACGAGTTCCGCCTCACATGAACTCAATGTCACACAGATGCCTGATGTCGAGAAAACACTTTAAAACGACACGTCGAAAAACAATCACACAACCAGTATGCTTCTCCTCTGAGCAGCTTGCATAGGGGCAAATCCAGCATCACTTTGCACTTCCAGACCGATGTTCTTCTCAGAAAGGTCCTCAAGTCCAGGTGAGGGGAATTTCTGGGACATCTCAATGTGCAACAATATGAATCGAAGCACAGCCCTCAAGGCTTTCTCCTGGCCTAACTTTGAACAAGATTGTCCAGCTGATAGCATTGCAATCAGGATCAAGATATCCTGCCTGGTTTTTTGAGCCAGCTATGACAAACGTCCAAGAACTCTCCGGAACTGGAGCGCGCCTCAGCCCTAATGGACTCTTCTGACTCCGGATTCTCCACAGGAACTGTAAATCTGAACACCACAAGCCGCTTTTGAAGCATCTATAAATCTCCGAGCGTCACACCGGCTTTCGGTGTGTAGATAGTCCAATCTTCCAGTGAAGAAAAAAGAGGAGCTGCAGCAATCACAGCTGAGAGACAAAGATCGCGTTGTCTTGGTGGAGGCTTCAGGTTGGGCTTGCCACTGTGATGGGCGCTGTCTTTCTGCTGCAAGAGCGCTGTTTGATTTCCAACCACATTGATGAGAAAGAGTTCACTACTGCAATTTTTTCAGCTTTGTTCCATGGACGGGGCAAGCAACGAAAGATAGCTTTGTTGGGTTCCTGTGTGGTTGGCACCATCGGCTTCCGCCTTTCCACTGCTCCATGTGGAGGCGTCAAATAAAAGTATCCAGCCGCGCTTCAACCTTTAAGATGGCCGTACGGGGTTCTCAAGTGCTGCGCCCGTCACGCAAAAAATTGAATCTCTCCAATAATCGTGCAAACAAAGAGCCCAACTAAACCCACCGCGCTGTGGCGAGAACACAATTTTGGTGTTGCGGGCCAGACGGTTTAGTACCCTACTAAACGCTCCGCGCTGTGGCGTGAGATCCATTTTGGCCGGTCAGCTCACATTCTAAGAAAGATTTTTTTTAGTAGGGTTTTTTTAATCAAATTGAACCAACTATACGCTACACGCTGGCCATGTTTTTCCGCAAATTTCCACGGTTTTCAGGGTATAGTAGGCCAAGTTCATCAACTATACGCTCCGCGCTGTGGGAAAACGCGCATCGTAGCTTGGCGGCTTTAGGGGTGCTTTTAGCAACCGCTGGCGGCGCTTTGCTACCGACTTCTGTTCTGTCTTGTTCTCCGCGATGGCCTCAAGAGGGCCAACATCAGAAAACAGTGACATGGAGAATGCCAACAAACCTGCTTCATCATGGCCCCTAAAACAGGGCCCAAAAAAGTGGTCAAAACATGGCTGCGATAAAGGGACCTTGACAGTAGCAACCGGACTTGGGACGCACAAAGAGAAAAAGGTATGAGTTGACATTCATGTTCAAGCTGCAGGGTCGCAAATCTGCTTGCACAACATGTGCGGGCAGCAGCGAAATTCTCCGATGGCTGGCCCCATTTTTGGGTCCAAATATGGACCCCAAAATGGGGTCCAGAATTGGATCACATTTTCATTCCTTCTTTTAGGTCTTTGCTTGGGCCCCGTTTTGGGATCCAGATTTGGACCCAAAAGTGGGGTCAGCCATTGGAGAATTTTGCTGCTGCCCGCAGAGGTTTTGCAAGCAGATTTGCGACGCACCAGCATGAGCGTAAGTGTTAATACATGTTTTTTCTCTCTCTGCGTCCCACTTTGTTTCTTGTACAGTACTGATGTGGATAACCTCCTGTAATCTTCCTCGAGCAGCCATTTCCAGTTGTGAAGCCGAAGTATATGCAGGTACGTCAGCTACAACTTAACAGTTGTAACAGTTTAGACTTTGAAATGGCAACCACAAGCCATAGGCCATAGGCTTAGGGTTGAGGCGGGGTGAATGGATTTAACCGTATCCACATCCAATATATATATAGCAGTGGAAACAGTTGCATGCTTGGCATTTAGTCCAAACCTTGACAGCAACATGTTGTCATGTGCAGTTGCCATGTCATGCATGTACAGGTGAACTACATATGTATCCACAGGCGTTTCGCTATCAAAGAAAAGAGTCAATGTTGTTCCAGCCGGCGTCCATGCCAAGACAGGAAATTAAGGCCAAAACCTTGGAAAAATATCGTAATTCGGATTGGTCACCAAATGTTAAAATGTGTATGTTGCTCCAACCGAAGCATAACAAAACCCTGGAAAGATTGGTGTTTTTCAGGTTACAAAACAATCAATTTCCATCTTAATCCAAAATTGAATAATATCATTGGACACTATATTTTGAGAGTAGCAGGCTGTGGGAGTGCGCTGTTTCATAAGTTTTGAACATCACACACATATTGAAAGATGATTGAATGCATGGGAAAAAAGGGAGGGGGGTGTTGTGAGCGCCAATTTTTTGCATTTTTGACTTTTTAATTTCTGCAAATGATACCAGACATTGTTGCTTCTGTAACAAAAGCAACCACTGTGCATTGTCAACAGCTCTCCCAATGTCCTATATAGACACATAGTTTCAGCCAAAACAAATATGAACACTAAATAAAATCAACAAAACAAACAAGTGCAAATGCCTTTCCAAAGAGTGCAACATTTCTTTAAAAATGTATAGACCCTACATCTCTACAGGAGTTTCCCTCAACATATGCAATAATTTTTTGGGACATGTACATTCTAAACAGGCACCAATTTATGCAATATGCTCTCTATAAAAAATGAAGGAAAATAAACATGCAAACGTCACTTGTAAAATCACTTTGCATAAAGAACACCATTCCTCCATGTATGCAACAACCTTTTGCAAACATTATTGCGGTCTTTAAAAGATGTGTAGCAAGACTTCCCATTTTCAAGGAGAACACTCCTATGTATGTACTGAATGATTACTGAAATCATAGCATTCCTGTAGGAAAATGTGGTATGCTGTTTTGCAACATTTAATATATTCTTGAACTATTACAGCATGGTTTTTAAAAGAGTGCCATCTTGCTGACACATTGATTGAAACATGCGTTTTACCTTTGAAAGTGGAGGTTCTTGCTTGCAAAATGTGCAACATTGTGGTAAAGAAATGTAGCAAGAACCTACTGTAGATTCCATTGGTGATGCAAAAACCTGTTTAATTTTTTTTTGTTGTAACAAGTACTGCACCACTTTGTGCAATATGGCCTTTCAAAGAGTACAACTGTTCTATGCAAATGTTGTTTTGTTTTGGAAAGGGTGCTGTGTGACTCGACTGTCAAAAGGTCTTCGAAATGTGCAATATTCTATCTTTGTAGACAAAGTAGAATATGGCTTCAAACAACGCAAAACAAATTGTAATTATAGAATATAAATCTTAATGCACATTTATTCAAGCATAATTATGGCAATGTAAACAAGTGCAATTACCTACAATATCTCTTTCAAACTAGTGCAGCATTTGCTCGAAAAAAATGTCATACCAGTAGTAGTACCCGCACCAGGCGGGGCGGAAGTTGCCTTAAAGATATATATAAGACCTTTCTCATCTATAGAACTTGCCTGCGCCGTGCGCCAGCGAAGCCCGTGCGTGCGTGCACTCTGCGAAACTGGTGTCTTGTTTCACATGTCACACTGGAAGCTCCACGTCACACTTCACACTTGACAGTCTTCACACTTCACACTGCACTCTTCACACTGCACCCTTCGGAGTCAACACTTCACTTCACACTGTGCTCTTAAGACTCCACACTTCACACTTCACACTCCACACTTCACACTGCACTCTTCGCACTCGAAACTCACTTCACAGTCCACACTTCACGCTTCACACTCCACACTTCGCACTGCACTCTTCACGCCCTTTCTCACTGCACTCTTCACACTTCACACTTCACACTGCACTCTTCACGCCCCACACTTCACACTGCACTCTTCACACCCCACACTTCATCTCATCTGAGCTCTTCTCACCTTATCCCAGCTCAGCTCTTCTCATCTCATTTCTTCTCATATGTCATCTAAGCTTTCATGAATCACTTCCCAGTACTACTACAAAGAAACTTGCATGCACAGTGCGCCAGCCAGGCCTGTGCGTGCGTGCTTTGCGCGAAGCTGTTGCAATGTTGTTGTCCAAGAACATGACCTGCGCGCGTCCCCGGTGCAATGCAACGTCAAGCAAGCACTTTCCTCGCACATCACATTGCACCCTTCACACTTCACATCGGAGCTCTTTTCATCTGGTTTCATGTCTTCCCATATGTCAGCTACGTTCTTCTTGGCTATTTTCATGTCATCTGAGCGCAGCTCAAACTTTCTCATGCGTTGGAGCTACTTTCAACTTATCTCGGCGCTTCTGCACGTCAGCAAGGTTGAGCGTAACTCATGTCGATTCTTCTACATGCCAAAAGGCATAGACAATAAAAAATTTACAATATTGAGGTCATTAATGCCAAGCGTTGATGCATTGCATCCAATCGCAACGGCAAGTGTGAACATGGTGTAGTTGTTACCTGTTAAGGAGATTCACGCAGTCCAAGGTCAACAGCTGCTTTTTTCTCTGCGCTACACTTGGTGCAGGCTTTTGGCAGCTTTTTCGGCCCGCGCAGTGACGCACATGTCCTTGCTCTACCTCCACGTCTCTACTTACTGTGTTACATGACAGAAGACTCATATTGCAGCTAAGCTCTGCTGTCAGAAAATCGCTTTGCCACCGTCCTCGTGCGACAGTGCGGTCCACGAGGGCAACCTCCACGGCTATCGGACCTTGCGACTTCTGGCGGTTCGCAGTCGAATTCGAATTGCTGGATCTCCATGCGCTCAGCAACGTGAGCGCTGCTTCGACAGCTACGAATGCTTGTGTGCTGCAGAGCGCCAACCTTTTTTTTTTCCGTCCAACGCCGTATGGCTTCCGCCAGGTCGTTCAACATGTTTCCAAGCATGTTGCACAGGAGATTAATTAATTCACGCAGGGGGCTGCAGAGCGCCAACCTTGGAAACTTGCTGCAACCAAAGTGGAAGAGGAAGGATATTTGGAGTTGCAAAACTTGAGGATTGACATTGGCTTCGAAGAGATGGCAGCTCTCAAGCATAGCTTGAAGATTGCATGCACGTCCACGACGCGTTGCAAAATTCACGGTGCTTCGCGTGCAGACGAAGTGCGCAACCGAGGAGCGTAGGTATTGGTTTGGGTTACTTGAAATATGGACTCTGCGCGGGTTGTTTCGAAGCCTTGACAACTGTTTGCACGGAACAAGACGGGCAGAACAACGCTGCGTTGCCCTGACGGATGATGGCGTGCACGCTACGGCCATGTTGTTGAGTGCTTACCGAGCAGGTGCAGAATGTCGTTTGTTGCAAGCAGATGCAGCTTGGGTCTGCAATGTCATTGCCTGATTTGCTTCGTGAAATGCCATGACGGCCAACCAGGCTTCGAACGTGATGCTCTCCAGCCTTTCGTGCCAGCGTGAACTAACTGTATTCCGTGCGACTTCTCTTACTGTACACTGCCATCACTTCAAACAGCTGCAAGCACGTCAAACCAGAGACACGACATCGATGCTGGGATTCAGTCTATCATGCATAAACACATCGTTGCAGTGTGGAGCAAGCAGTGCTTCACATAACAGGAAACATCTAACAACCCATGCGCTCATCCTGTTGTGATTCGCATTCCCCGGTTTCTTCACAAACTTCGAATTCCTTATGTGTTCTTTTTTCACCATTCTTTTTTCTTGGCATCACACAGAAACTGTTTTATATTTGCGTATAACACCATTGAATATATACTTCTTTGATGGATGGCGGGTACACCCAACGCTACCAATCCCCGGCCACCTGCCACGCACTAAAGAAGCGCCAGTCCAAGATATCGCCCCGACTGCACCTGCACCTGGTACAGAACCAACTCGGTCGCCGGAAGAAGAAGCGAGAGACATCCTTGCGACAGCCGCTAAGAATCATGGGCCAAACACAAGGAGGGCAGCAGTCCGCGCATGCAAGTGCTCTTGGGCTATGGTCAACCAATATGAGTCCACCATACAAGAAGTGGACAAGGCGGCCCGCATCCACACACAAAAGAGCAAGGGCACAGCAGGGGCAACTGCAGATTGTCGACCACAAGGAGAGGCGCTCCCAGTTATATCCCCAGAACCACGCTGCCCGACCCATGGCCTCTGGCTAAGATCACGATCGATATCCAGTGAGTTTCCAAATTGTGCCGACTCTACTTTGCTGACGAATATGCCAGGCGAACAGTCAGATTGCCCTCGGCCACACATGTGCCAGACATTGAGACAGCGCTCCAGGCGGTCCAGTCCTCCCAAAGCTTGAAGCAAGGATGATTGAATTTTTGGCTGAATGGTCAGTCACCTTCCTGATACCAGCAACGCACGTATTGGAAGTGAGGGGCACCTCATCTTTCCTTTATGTTGTTCAAAGAATACTGGTTTAGAGAACTGTACCTCGGCCTAAAAGTCACAGCATCGTTTGACCGCTCCGAATCGTACACGCGAGTCATAGATGGTCAAGTGAGAGTGCATCACTCCTGAAATTAAGCCTCAGAACCCGTAGGTCATCTGGAACGTTCAGTTTATCACTGTTTTTGTGCCCGCATGGATGATCCCTCCTGTCTACTACAGCCTGCGCAGGGAAAGCATCAAGAACGCAAGTTCCGCCAGTACAATAGGTGTCCAGTCGGTCCGCCCCACCTGGTTTGAAGACATCGCGGTAAAGAGACCACGCCTCAATCAGACCAAGGGCAGCCAACCGCTACACGTTCTTAAAGTCATTAAGGAAGAGGTGCTACTGTCGAGGTCTCTCTATTGCAGCCATGTTTTGAACACTTTTTTCGGCCCTGTTTTAGGGGCCATGATGAAGCAGGTTTGTTGGCATTCGAGGCGCTCCGAGGCTCACCGAGGCCTGCCCGAGGCCAGGCCTCGGACGCAAAACGTAATGGCACGAGGACAAAGCGAGGCTCACGGGGACTCGAACCTATAAAATACACGTCAAGACTGAATGAGCTGAAACCAAAAAACGCTGGCGATGATCACCAGCCAAGATATCCATTGCTTTCATGAAAGCCTGCAGTCCAAAATGAGGACACATGCCCCGTGTGGGACCTTAACTTCAAAGCACATGCAGATTTTCGTCCCTCGATATGTTCCGTCTCCCTTGCGAAATAAAGAACACACAAGGTCAGGCATGGCCTCACCTCCATGTGATCCTGCATTTTTTCTCCCGATAGTTTTTGCGCGGGCAGCGCAGAACCCCCACACCCCCGGCGGCAATGCTGCTGTGGAACGCTGTAAAGAAGCATATGACAGCTTCAGTCCATCTCACACTGACGCAGCATTGCTGCTGGGGAGCGGGGCGTATTCAACAGATCTCTTAAAGCGGCAGGCCCAATATTTCAAAAGCTTAAGCCCGTGGCAGGCGCAGTACTTTGGCAGCTAACAACCCCGTCGCAAGCACAGTATTTCAGAAGCAAACATGGCCACATCACAGCTTAAACCCGTGGCAAGCGCAGCATTTCAGAAGTAAACAACCACACATCTCAACCTGTGGCAAATATTGCAAACAAACATGGCCACCTCACAACCTAAACCCTGACAACTGCTTTACTTAACAAACAAACATGGCCACCTCACAGCTTAACCTGGACAGCTTAAACGCTGGCAGGCGCAGTAATTCAGAAGCTAACATGGCCACTACACAGCGTAAACCCTGGCAGGGGCAGTTTTTGACAAGCAAACTCACAGCTTAGCCCGTGGCAAGTATTTGACAAACAAACGTGGCCACCTCACAGCTTCAGCCGCGGCAGGGTTTAAGCTGTGGGGTGGCCATGTTTCTTTTTGAAATACTGCGCCTGCCAAGGTTTGTGCACAGAAACCTGCCGTGTAGTGCCACAACTGGCGGCACTACACGCTCACCCTCTGTGATTTTGGCGCGACGCAGAGCGCAAATACTGCGCCTGCCAGCAAAATCGGCACTAAACGCTTCGCACTGTGGTAAAACAGCGATTTTTAGATGCGACCGTTTGGGCGTGTACAATGGAGGTCTTTCAGTGAGGCCCTGGAATTCAAGCCTCTTTCTGGACCCCGTTTTGGGGTTCCAAACCTTGACTGAAAATACATGTCCAATGCACAACGGAACCCCCAATCCCAAGTCCTCAGCCTTCGACTTCGCTTTCGCAGCTGCTTTGGGCGGCATGGGCGACCACTTCCACAAGACAAAACTTGCGCAGGCAGTAGCAAACTCTAAGGTCTAAGGCTTGAACACAAGTTGCCGCTAGGTATGACACAACAACAAACGGCAGCAGTCATTGAAACCCTCAACACCAACAACAAAATGCGCACAGGCGGTCTGCTGCTGTGGCATTTCTCAGCTGCTGGCTTCTCCAGGCACCCATGCTCCAGTACGACCTACAATGTGAAACAAAGTCAAAGCGTCAATAAACTCTCTTGATGTCATAATGTCAGCCATTGAAACTCAAGACTCAGCGCTCCATTCCAACATGGTTCCATCATCCCTGCATCATACCTTAAGCATTGAAGATCTTCTGATTGTTTCGTGTTTGCTTAGAAGCCTACGCTTCACCAAGGCCGGGCCATGCTCAAATCCAGAAGCGGCAGTTCTAGGAAATTGCCAAGAAACAGAAGCTTGTAAGTATTTAAAAATCAGGTAGCCTGACCTTTCTCACGTTCTCTGGCAGAACATCGCCTCTAAAAAATCAAGTGGCAAAGATCTCTCGTCAGCACTCACACTCTAAAGGGATCAAATAGCAGCACCTTCCATGGTAACAGCCATGTTCCACACAGAAAAACGGGCGCATAAAAACTGCAAAAGTTTAGGTACGCTGGCTGACGTATCGGATATTTCGGAGAAGTATCAGTCAACACAAAACCCAATGCAAAAGGACAACATCAAAGGGCAAAAGCACCAGCTGACACTTTAGCAAAATCAGAAGCTGCATTGACTGGAGTCAAAACTGTTTGAAGGGACCTGCCGAAACCTTGCTGACACATGGAGCAAAGACTGGACTCAAAACTGTGCGGATCTTGCCCAAAATAGCCCTTGGAAGCGCACCTCCAGGCAATGTCGAAGCTCACAGCTGAATCGCAAAGTCTCAGCCTGCCAGGTCGATCAAATGAAACCACAGTCAGCCACAACATGGTCAATACAGAAAGAAATGCCAAAGGAAAACATCAAACCAGCTGACACGTTGGCAAAATCAGAAGCTGCATTGACTGGATTCGAAACTGTTTGAAATGACCTGTCGAACCATCAGCAGCAAACTGGTGAACTTGCAACAAATCACGAAACAAACATCAGGGAAAAGGCAGACAACAGGAAATGTGTTTTGACCACCTGCGACAAAACATGAAATGTCACCTTTTTCAACACATTAGCAAGAAGGTCGGGCGTCAGCCTATGCAAAACAAATTAAGAATCAATTGGAACCGCTTAGCACTACCACCACCCTGTTTCCAGGGTTGGCAAGCCAATCGTGATTCTCCAAATAATCTAAATTCTTCGTTGAATAATTGACTGTTGCAACCACTGGCACGCCAAACAAATCGCGATGGTATGCGCATGTGCCACCTGCAGTTGAACCGAATTCAACTAAGGCATCATACTTGCCCTGAAGCTTTTCCTGGTGGCTGACAAGGAAATTCAAATCTCTCACATCATCAAGGACCAATCCATCATGTACGGCCCGCTGAAAGTGCCTCATGGTCTCTGGGAAAAACTCCAAAGTTCCTATCTTCAGTTCCAAAGGTCGCTTGAACAGGCTCTTGGCCCATTCAGTTTTCCCTGCTCGGGAAGGCCCGAGCACAACCAAGATAGGGTAGCGCAAGGCATCAGCTTGAAAAAGCTTGAGCCAAGCCTCAGCATCTGGCACTTTCGGAAACGGCCGGAAGAGGCTGGGGTTGGACCGAATCCTTTGAACTCGCTCTGCCATGGCCAAAGTCAAAGCTGCACTATCCTCATGGTCCTTGCAAGCATCTAAATTTCGTTTGCGTGAGAGCACACCATCTCTTGTCAAATAAAGCAATTTCTCATAAGTGGCTGAGCTGATTTTACGTTGCTTCCACAACGTCTCCGGCCACTTGCCCAGGACTTGGTAGGTCTTCTCACACCGAACCCAGCATGGCAAATAATTGCCCTCTGTGAACGGCAACCCATCCTTGCCAAAGAGTGTGCCGATTTTGTCTGCGAAGACGTAAAACATCCCCCGGTCAATGGACCGTTGCAACTGTCGCCCAGACAGCCCTTCACCACAGAGATCTGTGGAGCTCGCATTTGGTCTGGCAGCAGCAAAGGAAAACACATCAACCACACGGCTGTCTAAGGCTTTGTGGAATTGCACCATGAGGTGGACGTGTGGCTTGCCTGATGAACATGTCTCCATGGAAGCACACCACTTCTCTACTCCCCAATGAGCAACATGATCACGAACAAAAGTCAAGAAAGCTGGCCATTGATCCTGCTGCACGCCATGGTACGTCAACAGCACTGCAACGGAACGAATCCGATACCCTTGGCGGCCTGTCTCCTTCTTGCCTACCAAAGACATAGCGGAAGCTTGGGCTGGTCGGCCACCAGGGTCCTTCCTCCCTTTCACCGTTTGCCATTCCTCCCGCGCTCGTTGCAACTGCTGAGCGTGTTCCACACAGCCTCCTTTGTCAGGGTGCACCTTCTTGATGATGCACCGGAAAGCTTTCTCCACCAAAGGATCAGGGCTCTCCCGCGTGACCTTCACGCAGACTCCATATTGGTGGGCCAACGCCAACAACAAGGAAACTAAGGCGCGTTTCGCCACCTGCACAGCGGAAGCTACCATCTTGAACCAAAACCACTGCCTCACAGGACATCAGCGGAGGAAGTTTTACTGCAAAGCAACGCGTTAGTTCTGATTGGAAACAATGTGCGGAGTAGGTTTGGAGTAAACCCTTGCGGAGGAGTAATAGCCAAATCAGGTGGCATTTGCAATGGAAAATACGCGGAGGAGGTTTCGCCCGAACTAAAAATACAATGTTATTTCTGTCGGGAAAGAACCTCCTCCGCAAGCTACTAAGAATGAATTGGGAAGTAAGGCGCTAAGAGTCTACGGGGGTGAAGGGGCAGGTCCTGACACTACGGAGTCGCGAACCGGTACATGTCCATGTCGACACCCGTACACTTCATCACCCCGCCTGCACCGTCTTGGAGATGCATTGGGTCGGCGCGTGTGTACCTGGAAGCAAGTGGCTATAGGATGACACGCAACTACGACTACAACACCTTCGAAGTGTCACGACTGACTCTGACATAATGCTGTCAAAGCAACCAAGCTAATCACATGGCCGTGCTATAAATGCGGTTTGTAGAAAACCAGGAGCTGCCATGGTCAAAAGCAAATGCGCGTCATGTGTTGCACTAAGCTGACAGATGACTGCCGACTCCTGAGGTCAAAGTTTCTGAGACAGAAGCGGCTGATCAGCTACACAGAGAAAATCGCGAGCACCACATGCATTCCCGTACATCATGCAAGGACCTACCACTCTGACACTTCAGACTTGGGAACCCAGCACTGCTACAAGACACGGCAAACATGTTAACCAAACTAGGAACAACTAGGAAACATACAAACATGCTGCAGGTGGACAGGAAATGGCTGTGCTCGAAGCTGCAACTACAAGACTGCAGGCCTCGTCACGGCTACAAATAATAAAGTCCAGAAGTCTTACCCGGGATCTATAACCTCAGGCAATTCAAGCTCACATCTCTTCCCATAGAAAGACGGTTGTCCAGTTAACTCTACCGACGAGGATTGCCAAAACCAAAGGCGCGCATGGGGAAGAGGTCTCATAAGTCTTGTTCAATGTTCAATGTGGTCCAAAAACCCTTTGTGACAACAACTGGCAAAACAAGATGTTTAGCTGACAAAATGGGTTTCCTAAATCTTGTTTCGCAAGCCCCGATTCCATATTCATCCCTTGCTTGACAGATCAGATTATGTTATACGCAATCATCGGCCAGCACTGTGCGGCAAATTACAAGCAAACTGGCTGTTGCGACGAGTTTCCCATTTGCTGTCGCACTTTGGTCGTCTGTGTCACGAGCCGGGCAGAGTGAAAAGCAGCTACACAACCGAAGGCCACTCAAGTGAGTGATCTATGCCACTCCAACTGTACCTTGGGGCCTGTGGTCTGCACCACTGCAACTGTAGTTTCCCATGCTCTGCGAGGCAAAGGCTCCTGCGAGCCTCACGCACCTCTCATTCTGCCCGATCTCCCTGCAAGCACATGTCACAATCAAAACAACGACAACAATGAGGTTGGCTCGGAGCGGCATTGATAGCATGGGCGCTGTCCATTCTGAGACAGAACACTTTTATTACTGTGTTTCAAATGCAGGCTCTCTCTCTTTCAGTCAAATGTGACACGGACATGATCAAAAACGAAACTGCCGCAGGTTCGGTACGGCATTGACAGAATGGACGCTGCATGGCTCATTCTCAACCAAAACATACCAATGCAGACCTTTCCTGCCACTCCAGTGCGGGACCTCTCTTGGTATGAAATGTGAGCTTGGAATGACTGGTTCAGCAGTCAAAACCAACCAGGCTCTCTAACTCTACCACGCCTAGTTGGGGGCTCTCGCCAACTCTGCAGCCTCCGCCTCAGGACAGCATTGCTCTGGCCCGGTATGAAAAACCTTTGAAACATGCTCCCTGCCTCCTTGGCTTCGACCAGGAGCTTCAAATCTGCGGTGGACAACATTTTGGCCGCCTGCAGGAACAACAGACTGGTGTACAGATTCGCCACTAACATTCAAACGCTTTATGGTCAACTAGACCCCTACAAGAAAAGATCCAAGCGATTCCACCGAAGGTTAAGAGAAACATCTGCTTGCCACCCAAACATCGGTGGCAATACTATGGGGGAATGCTGCCCATGTGGTCTTGGAGAACTACGCGTTTCAAGCTCCCAAATTAAGAACCTATATCTGGCCACCTTCAAACCACAATCAGCACACCAACATCCCGCACCGCTGCACCTACAACCCTTCAAGGCCAAGCCTGCGACCCCAAACAAGCGCACTGTGGCAACCGCGCGGTGTAGACTAACCAGCCCACAAGCAGCAAGGCCCCAAACAAAGCCCGGTGTCTAAACACAACCTACCGCCTACCGCCCTCACGGGTCTACCTACCGCCCGTCCAGGTCAAACCTACGGCCTCAAATCCCGGTGTTTAAGGTGTACCACACCCCTGGTGTTTAAGGTGAACCACACCGGTGTTTAAGGTGTACCACACCCCTGGTGTTTAAGGTGAACCACACCGGTGTTTAAGGTGTACCACACCCTGGTGTTTAAGGTGAACCACACCGGTGTTTAAGGTGTACCACACCCCTGGTGTTTAAGGTGAACCACACCGGTGTTTAAGGTGTACCACACCCTGGTGTTTAAGGTGAACCACACCGGTGTTTAAGGTGTACCACACCCCTGGTGTTTAAGGTGAACCACACCGGTGTTTAAGGTGTACCACACCCCTGGTGTTTGAACCACACCGGTGTTTAAGGTGTACCACACCCTGGTGTTTAAGGTGAACCACACCGGTGTTTAAGGTGTACCACACCCCCGGTGTTTAAGGTGAACCACACCAGTGTTTAAGGTGTACCACCACCACGGTGTGTAAGGTACACCCTACCTGCAACCCTGCAAGCCCGCCTACGACCCTCAAACCTCCACCTACGACCCTTCCAGGTCACACCTGCGACCTGCAATCTCCTTGTACAGGGAGTGGACTGACAGGGGTGTCTCCAAGCGACAAACTCAAATGCACGTGGACTGACAGGGGTGTCTCCAAGCGACAAACTCAAATCCGTTTTACCTTTGCACATTCGCCAGTTCGGGGTTCTTTTTGACCTCTTACTTTGTTCCAAACTGCTTGAAAACATCGAGCTCACATTTGTTCTCTGTATCTTTTAACCTAGCACTTTGTCTTTTAGAAACGCTGCTTACATTCGCTGTCCGCAAGGACCATAAACCAGTTTTAGCAAGCAGACAGTATAAACGACTTCCACCAAGATTTCTTTGCACTGCGTAAATCTGCATGGACAGCGCCTTGACAAGTCGCTTCTTCCGCTTTGCTGCATTCTTAGCTGCCTTGCGATTCTCTCGCATTGCTTTGCGCAAGTCGGAGCGCTGGCCCTTGAGCCTTGCCAACTCGTCTTTTGTAATTTCCTGGCCGACAAGGTGGACCCCAAAACTGGCGCCGCTTTTGCACTTCAATTTTGAAGCCCCTGGACACAGCCCCCCCAGTGCAGCGCACAAACTATTTTCCCACAAGTTGTACCCTCAGTCTAGGGTGCGGACCGCATGAGGGTTCCATTGGATGTATTTTGCCGCATTTCCTTGCCACTTCAAAGGGAACAGGCAGTCAGGCAAACCACCAGAAGGCATTGTTGAGGGAACGGGCGGCGCATCCACCCATCCGAGCTTGCTGAGCAAGGGAGAAGAAATACGATGCTGATATCCAAGAATACCATCACTTTCAAACGCATGCTTCCATGGCTTCGACGACAGCTTTTTGGTGGCATTTGCGACAATTTCCAACCACAGTTCCAAGCTCACCTGTCCATCTGGAGCTGCAGCCCTTCTTCGTCTCCATGACTCTTGCACATTATGCTTGAAAGCAGCAAAGATGTGAGTGTCGCATGGCTGAAGTAAGGACGTCATGCCAGGAGGCACAAATAGGAGACGCAATCCCAGGGAATAAGCCAAATCAAACAAAGAATCATGCAGGTGGCACGGTGCCAAGTCTAGCAACAACAACACCTGGCGGGATTCCAAAATAGCCCCCAATCTGTCACAGAGGAGTCGCAAGTATCTGGCCATCAACCGGTGCGTATTCCATGCGGAGTTCTCTCTCCAAACCACCACCCGCGGACACAGCTCCGCAGCATGCCGGGCAAACGCAGCTGGGAAAAGACGCTTGTTGCCCAGCAACACCTGGGGCAGAAGCTGCTGGACTTCAGGATCATGGGTGACAGCGCAAATGTATGTGGCCCTGGCTTTGAGAGCCTGCGATTTAACTTTATCCATCGGGGCACCTTGTCGAACAACTGTCCCAGACAACGCGCCCCAGTGAAACCCAATGCTGGACTCATCCATGTTGATAACTAAAGGCTCGTCACCAGCATCCTTCAATGCATAATTGCACCATTGCCAAAAGGCCATCGCCTGCCAAAGGCCGCTTGACAATGATCATTTTCAGTCCAAAAAGCGGACCCCATTTTGGGGTCTATTTTCCGGACCCAAAAATGACAAGCAATTTGGCTAGGAAGTGAGAAACCTTGGTCATCTGCACTTTGGGGTCCGCTTTTTGGACCCCAAAACGGGGTCCGCATTTGGAATCAAAAATGCGTACAAATGAGATCCAAAACTTGCACTGTATGCTTCAAAACTGCAAGAACCGGAGGTTGTGATTTGTCATGGTCCTACAAACAGCAAATCAGCATTTTACCGGAATACCCAAATATTGACCGAATGTCAACACTGCATCTCAAAGAAACCTTTACAAATCTGCTTGCACAACACTAACCCAGCCAATCAACCACCCGTGCCTTGGACTGCTTCTCCTGCAACGACATTGGTGGACTCGTCCGTAGCTTGCCAAGTTTGCACCCAAAGCGATTCCTGAAGGCCGCAAGGTACCTGCGCTGGCCGCGTGCAGTTGCTAATGGGCGAAGTAGCCGCGCCTGCAAGTCAACAGGCCAACTGTCGGGCAGCAAATGCTGGACGCGGTCGACCATCATGCGCCGCGATGGGGCCACTCCAAATTCATAATTCATTTTCTGAACCCACTCACGCAGTTGGAACAGCACTAGGTAGCGAAAGGCTGCCAGTAGCCGATGTATCGGATATTGTCGGTAAGGGTCCAACATGAGCATGACCTTGTCTTCCAAAGGAGCTCTGATGTACTCCCACTCAACGTGAGCCACTGCACTGTCCAGCGACATGCAACGTTTGGATCTGGAAAGGTGGAAGTGACCAGCGACATCGGCACGATAGCCTGAAAAAATAAAGACAACCAGAGCTTGTTGGTCAACAATTTCTTCCCGAGCTGTTTCTCTCTGCTTGGCTCTTCTGATATGCCGTTGCAAGTTAGCAATCTTCTTTTGCACCTCCGCTAGTTGGTCACACATGGCTAACAAGCGTGCGCGCGCAATCAAGAATAGCAGTGCACCTATCCGAGCAGCAAATGTTTGAGCCAAAAAATCGTCAACAATTCAGATTTGGCTTTCGGCTTTGCTGCAGAAGCTGCACAGTAGGCGCTGTGGCCGGAGACACATTTTCGCCGGTTCCTGGCGTTCGGTTGTAATTATTTTTTTAAAGATCAATATAGTTTAGAAAAAAGAGCCACTACACGCTCACGCTGGACCTGTTTTGCTGGTTTTTTCCACGGTGAAAGGCGTGTAGTGCCACAACTGTCGTACTAAACGCTCACCCTCTGTAGGTTCAGTGTCACACACGCCGTAAATGCCGCACCTGCCACCAAAATCTGCACTAAACGCGTTCAGTTTTCACACCGTGACTGCCAGAAGTACTGCAGAGGTACTTCCAAGTGTCTCCAACTTCGACACTCTGAGGAAACCCCTCCAATCTGATCGATCACTTCTCAATATTTCTAAACGTTTGCTACGAGAGCTTCTGGCGGCCCTTCCTGGTTTCCGCCCTGCCTTGGAAGAATATTGCCAATCATCCACGGTAATTACGGTGCCTCGTACCTTCCTTTGGAAGTGTTTCGAGCTCCTTGACCTGCAGCTACAGCAACAACATCTTATCACAAGGAATCGAGACGAAACTACTCGAAATCGTGGCCTTGGGACCAATGCCCCCCTGTGGCAGAGGCTTCGGGCTAGCTGCCCGCGAACTGTATTTTATAATGGTCCGATTTTGAACGGCAAGGGCAACCAGTGCCGGACTGATCTGGACCTGTCGGCAGCCATGCTTGCTACCCGCAAGTTCTGGTTCCAGCCGCCTGTCAAATATGATCCTGAGTGGACGGACTACCTAGATCAATATAAAGCGCAAATCCAGCCCTGGCCACATGTTCCCCCGCCCGGTGCGGAAAACCTAATCAGAACTGTCCTTGCCACTAATGATTCCTCCCCAGGACCAGATGGAATACCCTATGCTGCATGGCGACTCCATCCTGGAGTGTCTTCGGAGGCGATGGTTACGCATCTCAATGACATTTGTCGGTCTGCAGTTCCACCTCCTTGTTCAGTCCAAGCATGGATCCCGAAAGCCAAAATGGGCCCCACTGCTGATAATTTCCGTCCACTGGGTATGCCATCGACATTTGAGAGAGTCATAGATGGAAGCATCGCAACAGTCATGACTAAAGCCATTGCTCCGCTACTCCACCCCTCTCAAACGGTGCTGAATGTCTTCCGCGAACCCCAAAGTGCTGTCCAATCCGTCCAAGCTGTGTTAGATCAAGATGCACCCTGCGCATGTCTATCCCTAGACCTGTCCAAAGCATTCGAGAGGATTAACCCCTACTGGATCCTGCAAATTTTATCAGCGTGTAAAGCCCCCTGGTGGATCATCATGTATACTCGACACATCCTACTCTTCCGAAGATGCAGGCACAAGGTCCAAGGTAAGCTCCTGCCCTCAAAAATGATTGTCACGGGCGTTGATATGGGTCGGTCTTTCTCAGTTCTGCTTTTCTGCGTGGCCATGGACCCAGTTTTAACCTACCTCAACCGAATCCCCGGAATGCTTACAGTTCAAGGATATGTTGATGACACTACGATGGTGGGAGACACCACAGCTGGCATGCAATGGCTCACGGATGCCTGGCAAGCTTGCATTCGTTTGAAATCCGCGGGCATTCAAATTGATGAACACCACTGCTGGCGAACCAGTGGGATCAATATGCATGCAGCTTGCTCGGGTCAGATCGACCAATACCCATCACTGCACTGGGCACAAAGGTTATCAGGATATGCTACACTACGACAAGCTTTGGTTCACAGGATCGGTTATAGCACCACCACCATTGTGTGCAGATCAAATTTGTTTGTGTGCCTCACCCCAGCAGAAGTGGATTCCATTCTATCTGGAGAGCATCTAGCCAAAATTGACCCACTCTTCCTAGTACAGTGTGGCTGCTCCAACAAGTGCAGTGTTCTAGTTAATCATCCTGCCTCCCATAGTACTTTAAATGCGCTAGAACGCTCCGACTGGGGAGCACACCTCATTGAAGGCAAAACTACTGCGCTGGGGCTAATCCTATATGGGAAATATACCCGTAGTAGTCAAGGGTGGACCCCAGTAGAGGAGCTTACAGGCACACAAGCCATTAATCCCAAAGCTATGACTAAGGCCAACCAACGACTAGCCCTTTTTGCCACACCTGCCCACTCTGTAGTGCAAAGAAGCCTTGCCAACAACTGTTTTATTCTGTCCCTTAATATTTACCAAAGTACATATTTTGGCTTTACCCCGGACGACATTAACTTATACCAACAACGCTCTGCTAAACTTATCCTTGGGAGACCATGGCTTGCTGCAAGGTATCTCCCACATATATTCCGTTGGTTAGGTATTGCTCCCGCTTTAGACCCGGCTGTTACGCTCACTGCAGCGTGTTTGGGCTATTGGCTTAGACAGAATGGCTCTACGGCCTTTCTCTCACCGGGGTACCCGGATGTAGGGACAAGGCAAGGAGCAGTTGTCCAACGCATATTCCGAACATGGACTCCCCTGCTAGGCATTGACACAGTCGGTAACTTGCTACGCATACTTGCAGGACAGAATACCAGAAAAAAACAATTCCAATTCCTTCGCCAGTTGAAACTCAGTCTGTACGAGGCCATCCAAGTGCATGCACTGCAATACTTACAGTCTAGAGTAAGTTCGCAGCTCCTTCCGGGCGGGGTATCGTGGGCTTGGTTGACTCATTTAGCCGCAGTGCCTAAACTCGCTGTTAATGGGGTTGCACGCTTTGCGGTCTTACGGTGGGCGGTAAATGAGGATGATGATGAATGTCTGCGGCTTCGACTGGCAGGCTCGCTACAGGCTGAGCAACCATGCCAACTCTGTGGGGTTCCCACCCGACTGTACCCACTCGGACTTAATTTTGCTCCCGCTTGTGAAAAATGCTGTCATGACCATGGTATCAACGCCACTACCCTGCACAGCAGTGAGAGATGGGGGATCCCGACCACGTCCCCCTGGCATGCCATCGCGGAGTCGGCTCGGGGATCCTTTTCCATTCCTGCCTCATGGCGTGACCGGGCACGAGATCTTCCCCCTTGCGTAGCATGTGGCTATGGGGACAATTCCTCTCAGCATTGGGCTCGTTTCTGCATTGTGCCTGTCCTGGTTGCCAACATCTTCTCACCTACTCCCACTCCAGTTAAATCTTTGGATCAACTAGCCCGAGTCAACACAGCTGGATGTGTAATCGCGAGCCACATTTTGCATCAGTTCCGCCGACTCTTGCTTGAGCATGGAGGCATGCAACATGCACCATCCTCAGTTCCCCTAAGTGTCCCCGAATGGTTAACCCGCCTGCATGATAATGCCCTGCAAGCGATACCAACTCGTTTCCTTCCGGAGCCTGCGTCACCGATAAGACCCCGGCATGCAGGCGCAAACAACCAGAACCATCCCTGCCACATGCAAACTACTGCCAATGAAGCAGTTACACTTCACTCAGCAGCACTTCCTGATCTGGTTTGCACAGCGTTGACATTCATTGCCCCGGATCAACCTATTGCGGTGCTCCCACTTGGACATCCATGGCTCAGCCTCATTACCCCAGCCGGGGCCCGGATGGCAGGATTCCGCCCCAATGCTAAAATTGTCCCAGCCAGCCCCAGTTCGCCTAATTCTGTCTGCACTGTCACTGCTCTTCAACCCATCAGTGCTAATGAGTTGATCCTAGCAACCTCTCCCGACCAGGCACCATCCGAAACCGTGATCCAGATCGTAGGTCAATTCGATGGTAGTTGTATGCATGATGACTCATTAGGCGGCGCTGGATACGTTATCTATGTAATAGAAGGGGGTCGGTCTCGAGTTGTTGCATGTCGGTCGGTCGCCTTACCTCATTGTTCAGACAATATAGAAGCAGAAATCATGGCCTGCTTATATCTGGTTGAGGAGGTGGCTGTCGTCGTCAAGCAAAGTTTATCAAGCCGCGGCTTCACACCCAAGGTGGTCATCCAAGGTGACATCCTTCCTGTTATCAAATACTTTCAATTTGCAGGCCGTCTCCGAAGGATAGACATGCACCAACCACTGGAAAGCATTCGTTCAGCCGTAAGTCTACACCTTCCGGACAGCCTCTTCATATACCTGCCTCGCGTCGCTAACGGCATTGCAGATGACCTAGCAGGGCAAGCTACCCAATTCCTGTTGACTAGATATAGGAGCGATCCCGCTGCTTTCAATAGGGATGCTGGACCGGTGTCCATTAAGCCATCATTCCCTGCAAGTCTCTTTCAGGTCGGAGGTTTCCACATTCAAAGTTTTGAACCACCCTGGAGCCAGCCCACCCTTACCCTAGTTGAGAGACCCAGTGTTGACCACGGCCTTCTCCGGAAACACCTGACCCTCCACCCCCACCACCGCCAGCTGATCGAATCCTACCTTTCCCCATGCCTACCGCAAAATTGTAGTATTGATATTGACTACTCCCCGAAAGCTGCAGACAACCATGGACGAAAGTATTGCTGCACCATAGGGGGCCAACGGCTACCGAGAACTGTCAGAATTTTACTATTCGGGCGGAATCACTGCGAAATTGACCTCAAAGGATCCTTTTATGAACTGGTCCGCCGCCTGGGATTACTGTTTGCGCCCGACTTTGTTTCCCTCCCAACAATCGATGAGTTCCGCGCGCAGTTAGCCCGGGACCCTTATATTCAGCAAGTAGAAGCAATCTGTCCCGACACCATCAAGCAACTTCCACTGAGAATTATTAATAGTCCCCTTGATACCACATACAGATACCTAAGCTCTCTGGTCGACGGCTCCCCCAGTGCGAGTGTAAACGTAATTCTGTGCCAACTAAGCTCTCTGAGTACAACCCTGACTACGCAGCTGTTACCGCGGTTTCGCCCAGAGTTCCTGGTCAACCACAATGACAGCGCCTTTCGATTGCTAGAGTACTTCGAAGCCACAATTGTCGAGGACACTATTCGCGCACTCATTGCTCGCCACCCAACACACTCCTTGATCTGGCTGCATGATGGCTTCTTAGTTGCTCCCCCGCCTCCTGAACAATTGTTGAGGCAGATCGAGAAGGACGTTCTTTCCAAGCATCAGCTGTACTTTGAGCAGACATGGTTCAAAGTCACCCCTCTGTGCACGGCGCACAAAGCATACGTTGACACCCTCAAACATACTGCAAGTAGCCATGCCTTAACCCTAGCCCGACGAGCACCCCTTACTTCCCAACGTAAACAGCGCAGAGCTCAAGGATCGCCATACATTTACGCCACCCCCTTGGAAGCCCTTGCCAAGCTGCGTGCTCGACGCGAACGTTCTACAGGAGGGGGTTGAAACGTCCTCCCGGGCTCTGTACCTTCATTGGTGACCATACAACCACCTTTTCTCAGGGACGAATTTAACCCATTATGAGCCTCAGTCTCTTTTGCGCCACTATAGGCGCCTGGAATTACAAAGAGCAGCCCGCCAAGTTGAAGTAATCTAACAGGTGGTGATGCAACCCTACAGTAAACGGCCTACCACTGACCAGGCTACTTCCGGCTGCTGATGCGTAGTTATTGCTGCTGGGGTGTCTTCGATCGGTAAATAGCGCTCATCAGCTTACTACTTTTTTTTGGTACCCACCCTATGCCAAGTTAGTTCTTATGCCTCATGCATTCTAGTCAGGTCAAAGGAAGGGGGGGGCTCCCAGGGGTACTCTGGGTAGCTCTTCCTGCCTGCACAAGACCCATGAGGACATCCTAATCCTGAACCGTTGCCCTGGATAATTAGAAACCAAGGCCATAATTCCGCAATCTCGCCCAAGTGTCCTATGCGCGTGGGGTTCTACTTCAAGAACCCTCAGCCTGCATGACTTTCTGCTGCCAATACAGCAGTTGGCACGTGAAGGGATCGAGTGACCCTACAGACAGGACCCGGCCTTAACCCAAGCGGGGACTCGGCTACGCCTGAATATCAATTTAATATTAATTTACCAGTGCGATTAGGTTGCCTGGTTGTAGTAGCTACTCAGCATGACCATTTCCACGAAGCAGTTAACCAAAGGTACAACCCGTTTTACAGTCCTACTCTCTTTTCCCTACTGCTTGTTTTTCTGGGAGCCTAGCAGGACTCCACTTTCCACCCAGGGCAAGAGGTGGGATGCAGAGAGGGGGAAAAAGGCCCCCCTAACCAAAAAAAAAAAAACTCCTCTAAGCACCCCAGAGCCATAGCAAGCACAGGCAGCGAAGTGAGCAACAGCTGACCTTTAATTAAACGACTTGCGGTAAGCTACCACCATGCAACTGCCATCTGATCGTGCCTATTCCCAAGGGTACCTTGGGTAATGGAGTAGGTGTAGGAATAAGTCCTACCCCACATAGAGTCGCCGACACTGCAACCCTTAACTGTCTTGAGTCTCTCGTGTGTCCTTGGTCGGGTCTGTCTCACACTGTACTTCTGACCCTTCAGTCTAAGAGTGCCTAGCAGTCCATTGCGCTATTCTAAATTCCTGGGTTAGTTGTAGGAACCTCATAGCGTCGGGCCCTTTACGCAAGCACTGCACCCATGGGTAAATGCAGTCTACCGTATTTAAGAGGACCTGTTCTATGATAGTTATTGCCGTGCTGGCGGCGTCGCCAATTTGAGCAGCGACTGCGGTCAGAACTGCTCCCCAACTTCCATCCTGCCAGCCGGCGCACTATCTTAGTCTCAGTCAACCAATATCCCAATAATTACCAAAACTTCCTAGCAATTCCAACAAAATGTCCTTAAGTGAGCACTGCTAACGTAAGACAAAGCAGTGCCATAATGACGCCCCCCTTGGGCAAATGAAGCGTCCCGACGCAGACACCAATGAATGACACCTCCCGGTTCGTGCTCAGGCGCAACAACAGCTGAGTAGTTAGGCCGATTCGCACGTTCCTTGGTAAGCCTTTGTTTCTATGCTCCAACAATAATTTGCCTTCAGCACACTACCCAATTTTCCAAATTAAGTACCGCCTCGTCACGTACCGTGCGAGTGAATGCCCCATAAAACTGAATAAATGTACATGGTTGCTTCAGAACTAGTTCTTGCCCAAGTGCCTTTGTCAGTCTACCACATTTAAGAGGACCTGTTCTCTGATAGTTATTGCCGTGTTGGCAACATAGCCAAGCTGAGCAGCGCCTACGCTCAGAACTGCTCTCCCACTCTCAACTGGCCAGCCGGCGCACTATCTTAGCCTGAGTCATAAAATATCCTAATGATTATAAGAAATTCCTAACAATTATTATAAAATATCCTTAAGTGAGCACCACCGACGCAGGACAAAGCAGTATCAGGATGACGCCTCCCTCGTGCAGAGTAATTGAGTCGGCAGGACCTTCAGTATAGCCAAGTTCAAGTAGATAGTGCCCTCGCCGCCCATCACAAAGTATCCTTAGGTAAGCACCACCGACGAGGGTAAAGCAATCCCAAAGCAATCCCATGATGATGTCTCCCCCGTACAGAGTATGGTGCCGGTAGGACTTCGCGCACGTAGATAGTGCCCTCGCCGCTCATTGCACCTCATGCCCCAAGTTTAACATAGCCTAGAAGACCATCACAGTCCGATAGCTGCTGTTCCCAAGGGCACCTTGGGTAATGGCGAGACGTTAGCTGCTATTCTGCTATGCGTTGCGATTTTCCAAACCAGTGCCTCACAGGGTTTGATACGTACCTCTTGCTGCCGTCCCTTGCCTTGCTCATGCTAGACAGCGGCATGCAGCCGTAAAGCTTTCGTGGCCAGCGAATCTGGACGCAGGTGCCTCGGACCAAGTGTAATCAGAGTACAAGGCCAATGGTCCAAGGATAGAATGGTGGGGCTTCCCCTCCTTGACCTATTCGCGGGCATTCCCTTTGGAAGATTTGATAGTGGACCCTTTGACCAACGCCGAGCGACCATCTAGACAAGTCATAATTTTTCAGCGGATTATGAACTCTTTCGACATGCTGTCAACAGCTGCTGGTAAGACTGGTACGTCCTAGCTGCTGGAGGAATGGCTTCAGCAACACTTGGCTGACACCATCAAAGCCATGTCCAGTGTTCTGGGTACAAAGCCCAGCAGATTGAGTGCCGAATAGGTGGTCTCTCTGTAACCCAGAGATGGCTTGCAGTAGTCCAACTATTGGACGATTATGCGGACCAAGAGGCTGCGTGAAACGTCACGTCCACTCTCTGTGAGCAGCCTATTGAGTGTCAGGTAGCTAACAAGTTCACAGAAGTTTTTGGTCTTGTTGTCATTTGTTTATTGTCAAGACCCAAGGACCCAAGGAGCAGTAGACTGGGCATGGAAGAGGCACCTGGGTGGCAGTACGCCCTTAATTCCAGAGCATAAGAATCACTCACTCTGTTAGCGTCCGCATTCAGAAAATTACTCTTATTGGTTTCTATGGTGATAGGTCAACCATTATCCCCTTTATCAATCCAGTCAATTGCCCAAGAGAGGTATTTAAGTAGTACCGTCCATTATAATTACGACCATTCGTCATGCTAAGATGCCCACCTACTAAGAGTATATCTCATCCCCAGTTCTACCCAAAGAGGATTTTCTCTAGTCATCGGTGTTAGGTGTACACTGCTCCTTATCATTGTCACTGCGTCCGTAAATTTTCGGCTAGAGGTTGTCTGTTCGTATTTCCTGTCCACCGCCCTGCTTCGAGCAGACCGAACGATCGTGAAGGATAGCAGTACTGACCTCCATGCATAGGGCAGCGCGTAGCATCACAGCTGACCATGTCCGAGTTTTACTCCAGCAGCTCCTCTTTATCCATCGGGTTCAACTCTTAGCCATGAGATTACAGTATCAGTTGGAGGAAACCATGGATGACCTGGACGACATAGGGTTTGATGAACAGGTACTCAACGGAGTGCTACGAACCACTCACCTTGAGATCATTAGTTTTATTACCCGCTGTGATCGCACGATGCTCATGACAGAGCAACGCATCCTGCGAGTACTCCTGCGATGAAATGCTGAACAGAGATGTACAGGTTGAATTTTTTGAGTGGACTATGCTGAGTGCCTCTTACCGTTAAGAAACAGTTAAGCAGTCGACACTCCGGATCTCCTGGTAACTACTATTGGTCAACCAGAGAGTTGTTACGTTGAGGGAATACTCTCCTGGCCAGTCTGAATTTTTTCACAGGTTGCTGACTGCCCCTACATGCTAGCGCACTTAGTCAAGTAGTCCCCATTACCCACCCCCCGCGGTGCCCCTCACATCAGTAGAAACGCGACATACTGTCCATTATTTCCTCTACTGTTCCCAAGGGCACCTTGGGTAATGGGGAGGGTTTAGCTCAGTGATCATTCTACCGGGTATTTATCTCCCATGGTTGACTCATACATGACTGCTATCCTCTTCCCGATATTCTGCTGCCCTATCTCCTCTCAATGCTGTGTGCTCCTTACTACCAGTGCTTCTCAGTGTTTTCCCTTTTCTCGCTTCTACCAGGCCGCCCTTTCTGCCAAGTGTTACTGCTCCACCACACTTTCTGCCCCTACCACCTCCCCCAAACCAGTTTATTCCTGCATCACACTGTCGTTATTCAATGCGGTCAAGGGTTACATGTTGTGCATCTACCTCGTCGTTTGCTTGATTCGAACATGATTCATTGTTTCCATCAGCAGCTATTGGCTCGAACTGTGAGGACACTGCACCTGCATAAGCCAGTTGTCTGGATCCTCACTGACCCCAACTTTTAGCTTTCGCCCGTTCATACACCCAAGCCGACACGGGGTTCTCGTTGTTTGGCCGCATCAGCCAACACGGGGTTCTCGTTGTTTGGCTGCTGCCTGCAATAGTGAGTGATTCCGATCCTAATTGCCTTTATACTGCCACGACAGGGTACCTGTTGCTGGTATGCCGAGGTCAAACCCATTTCCGTCTGGCCAAATCAGTGTTTCCGATCAGCACTTACTGGACATATCGGCTGGAATGAATTGGGACATGCCTGCAGCCAGCAGCGTTCGCTTTCTTGCAGTGAGAGGCACAATATGGGTAGGTGATTGCCATACAACATACAATTTCACATTGGTGGAATACCATTTGCATATTGACGAGGTGCCGTGGACTCTCTTCTCTACTCTTGCCGATTCCCTTGAGACCGAATTTGACCCTGCCTTTTGGGATACCGTCAATTATGGCCGAAAGGAGCGGTGGGGCTTTCTTGAATTACCCTGGGATGGCAAGGTCTACGAGGTGGCACCACCGTATGTCCAACTCCGACTCTCCATCTTCAATCGAGACGCTCACACCATGCGTGTGGTGCAACCGTTTGTGTGGAACCATACCCACTTGAAGGTTCACCCAAACGGAGCGTTGATTTTCCATGAACAAAAGAGATTAGCCTTCCTGTTGCCGTTGATCGTAGAGGCCCATAACTTGCTGCCGCCTAAGCCTTTGTTCTGGGTGAATGATGACAAGACCATCCCATTGTGGAGAACCACCCTATGGACGCATGCTGAAACTGTACAGTGGTTAGCGGAGACAGGAGAATCGTACCCATTCGAACTGCGAGATGAGCTCCAGCCCCGCATTGACCAACTAAAGTCTTCGCAGCATCCGAAACGGACTCAACCTCCGCCGCCACCTCAACCAACTAGGTGGACGGAGCGCTCCACAGCCAAACAGCACGTCCAAACAGCACAAACAGACACTCCACATGACCCTAAGGGCACTCAGAGTACGCCGCAGCAAGTGGCTGAACGAGAGCGACAATATATGGAATTGCAGTCTATTATCCATCAGGCAAACCAACAAACGCTGACAGACAGCCGGCCAGCAAAGACCAAACATACCCAGCAACCAGCCAACCTGCTGGCTGCAAGTCAACAGAGCACAGACAACGCGGCAGCCGCTGCGTCATCCGATTCTGCTGCAGGCGATGTGCTTAAAACTCCAGCTCCGCCACAAAGCAAACCACCTGATAAAATCAGTGCACAATCGTTATTTAAAATAAGACCAGACCCACCATCGGCCCCGCCTGCGAGCAAAGCACACATGGATACCCCGGGTACCGGCGTGTTATCCTCTGACTCTCACTCCGCAGCTCACAATAAGGATGATGAGCAACAACAACCTTCGGAACAACAGGCTGCCCAGGACGACACTTCAACAGAGGAATCGTCGCCTGCAAATTCACCCAAAGAATCGCCAGAGACTCAGGCAACGGACGCTGCTGGTGCTAGCAGCCCTGACCCAGTCAGCGAATCCAAACAGGACGATGACCTTGACAACGCTGACATTTCGACGCTACAGAAAATGGAGAAAAGAGCATGTGAGAAAGTGGCATCCTATGAGACAAGGCTCTCCAATGCCCGCGAGCAACTATCTCGCATCAGAAAGCGCCTTAAACGAATGAGCGATGACCGATCATCAGACACTCTACAACCCTCTCCTGGTACAGACATGGAAATGGAAATCATTGATTGACCAGGCAGACAGCTAGCACTGCGTGCTCCTGACTGTCCGCAACCATTCGACCAGTGCTGATTTAACTTAATGCTGCTTACTTCACAGAGGCGCCAAAGGAAAAGCAGCCGCGTGCCGGGCTAATACCCCCCAAACCTACCGTAAGGGATAACACCCGCTCAAGGTTACCCCCATAAGCTTCAGCAAGGGGATTTACGGGGTTTTTGTTTTGTGTGAGTGGATTACTTTAATCTGTCTGTGAAGCCGTTTGGTTAGATGAGTGTCCCAGGTCCTGTCACCGCTAGTCATCTAGTTATCTGTCGAATCAACATGTCCTGTGAACCAAGTACTTGTTTTCCGAATGTGGGTTGTATAATCTGTCAGAGGCTCAACTGTTCGCACTGCAGCTTTTGTGGCTCCACTAGTTTTCATCGCTAGGTCAGCCATCCGACACCAATTCGTACACCTAGGTGTAACCCAATCCTGATTGTTTTGCTTCTTACCACTTTTGTTTCCAACACACGGCCCCGCCAGGGGAACCCTGACCCCGGGTGCCGGGTGTTCGGGGTTCTCCCTGGCATAGCCAATCCCGTTCACACGTTTTGCACTCCCTACCAGCATAGTACTCATTGCCTTCGGCCGGTCGCTTGGCACCTGACATCCGGGTACCGGCTGTTCAGGGTCAACCCGGCGTCAGCATGATGCAACAGCTTATGACATCAAATAGATTCATTTCGTTGACGTCGCCTGACCCTGATGATTCAGATACAGAGATCGAACCAACAGAGCCAATCGTTTCGGATAACGCAGTTGAGGATGTGTCCATGGACAGCGACACAGAATACTTTGACGCTATCGAAACAGTTGACGTCGATACAGATGATGACGTTCCGTATTTTCAGCAGGGGGCCGAACCTCCTCCAAGGGAACAGTGGGAAATTGCTGAACCTATCGATTTCCTCGATGTACAGGCAGTCACACAATTAAGCCATCAGCTTGACCAACTCTTCCTCTCTCAGAAAGAGATTGAGACTCCCCTCGGCATGGATGACCTCAAACAATGGTGGAAATGGGATGATGTTGGCTCTTGTCGCATGCCCAGGGCACCCACGACATACCCTGCACTCATGATAGATGAAGGGAATGGCATCCAACGTCCAGCAGCCAGCCAGGTACATCACAAAACGCTCTTCCAGTGGATCATAGACAATCTCTCATGGTTACCAGAGTATGCCACTGTCTATGTGTATGTGGACAATCGCAAGCTGCCAGGCACTGATCCTCCAGCCTATTGGCCACTTTTTGCACCCTGGATCAAAGGCCGATGTACAGTAACTGGCCCCTACTGTGAGAAAACGACTGCTATTCATCTTCCCATTCATGCTGATACAGGTTTACACCAGGTCCATTATACCTGGGCTGGTGCCGCAGCTTTGGAGGCGCTGTGCCTAATGTTTCCCACAGTAAACTTTGCCCTCATTGACTCTGACTGCGTGCCGACCTCGTTGTTTGAGATAGCTGAACTAGTTAATCTTATGACGGATAAGACAAGTAGAGCCGCAGCAATGCAACACAACATAATGGCCAGTTCTAACCAGTGCCCCCCAGCAGTACTCCTCGCCACGGAGGCCAAGGCAGAACTCAATGCCGGCCTGATCATTGTGACAGGACATATCCCCATTGAGGCAGCTGATGTGGACATGGACCAGGCAACCCCTGAAGCAGGCATGCCATCCGGCACTGCACCAAGCTCCTCGCCGAGTAATGCACCTGCCCCCAAGGCGCGACGAATAGCCCACCCTGCCAACCGCCGAACAGCGGAGGATTGGGTCACCGCACTTCGAGAAAGCCGAGCCAGCTTCCTAGCGACAACCGCCGTGCCTGAAGACCCTGTAGAAGCGATGAGAGGTGGGCTACTGCTCACCCCCCTACTAGGCTGTAAGGCTAGAACTCCGCTTGACTGGACACATGCATGGGCAATGCTAGGTGAATGGGCTGGAGCCATTGCTTTCCCCATACCGGAGCAAGGAGAATGGCCTCGCCATGGTGATGGACGATATCTTAGACCGGACTTTGTCGAGCGGACACCGCCATTCCTTACCTGGGCACGCCCCATCTTCGAGCAAGGTGCACTCTCCCCTATGTCAGTCTTCCCAGCCGACTTCCCTATCCTCTGCCTTCCAGGAGACAAATTGTTCCAAAGTAAGGAGTTGAATATAGGGTATAGCCTGCCACCAATTCTACACGCCTTCCATGGGAGTAAAGTAGGCCTAGGGCACCAACTACAACAGTGGCTAAGCAAAGGTTTGCAACCGCTAGCTGTGTCGCTCATAGGAGTTGAAGATGCACCCCCTTTATGGACACACCCCACAGGTTGCGACTTTATTAGAGGGGGTAAGCTAGTCGTCAAGCCGCAAGTTCCACAAAACAGAAGCCTTACCCCGACACAGGTGCTGCTACTCCAGAGCCTCTGGACGCCAGTCGAAGCCCCCAACAGCAGCAATGGCCATACACCCTGGCCCAAAGATTGCGAGCCTGCCGTTGTTTTCTGTGGTCAGCATGCGAGCCTTAAGCTTCCCACCGCCCCCATCCTCCCCCTGCTCGAAGCGCTCCAGCGACGACTGAACGTTGACTCTAACAACGCAGAGCTTGCCATCAATGAGGTGCTTGCCAGCCATAATGACCCCAAATACACAGACTGGAAAATCACAGTCATGGATAACACCTCCTGGCAACTCAATGACGCTGACCCAGGGTCCCTGGAAGTTCAGTGCACTGGGTTGGGTGGAGGAGAGCTTGATGAAGACTGGGATGTGTTAATGGCTTGTAGAAAGGAAGCACATGTTTATGGGCCATCCCTGAGCAAACAGGACGATTGGAATGCACGAGTTGGCACAGTAGCAGGCACTGCCCACACACAAGAATATTTGCTACTGCACATCGCCATGTTTCCCATCGGAACACACTTCTGGTGCCGTGTTTTAGGAATGCCCAGAGCGAACCAATTACAAGCACAGATCATCAGTCGAGCCATGAAACTGTTGCGCTTCTGCCCTATCATTCCAGCGCATAGGAAACCACCATGGCCGGGGTACACACATGGTCTGAGACTTTTTACCAAGCTACTGGTAGCACATCCTCTGGTCGGAGTCTGCCTGCCCCCTGAAATCCGTCCAGCGGACTACCTCAGATTGACAGGATATATGATAGGCTCTTTCAACATCCGAGGGCACAGCGCTGGCTCGTATGCAGGAATGGTATGGGAAACAATCCTCTCAGAGTTCCCAGATGTTGATGGTACAACAGTGCTAGCAGCCATTGCGCTGCCGCCATCGTTGCTAACAACATACAACTCATCACAGCTGAGAGAGATTCATCTCATCCACCATGCGGATGACAAGCTGTGTGTCTGGAACCCGTCAAACCATGACATCAAATTGCTAAAGCAACGAGGCTTTAAAATCACGCATGTCACAGGATGGAGAGCGTACCTTGGCACTGCACAGCATAACTACTCGCATTGGACTAGGGTTGCCCTCCCAGAAGGACGACCGGATCTGGAACAGCTGGAAGGCATCCCAGGGGTACTCCCCTTCGAAGTGTACTCACAAGCTCCTCTTCGCCTGATCTCATGGTGTAGTTTTGAGCTCCCAAGAACTGCCAGAAAACTCCTGCGTGAGCTAGCGGAAATGTGCGAGCTACCTGAAACCACCACACAAGCACTGGTTGCTCAAATTGCTGTCCATAACGCAGAGATCAAAACTGAGCAAGAAGCTACCCAATACCTAGCCGGGTTGGCAACGGTTACCATCTCCTCAAGGGCCAATTTGCATAATTATACCACCATGGTCCAACAGTTCCTTGGTACCCTACCCCTGCCCATGGCTGTCTACATGTTAGACTACTACCTGCCCATGCTCAGTCCCAATGAAGGCTATAATGAAACAGGGTTAACAATGCAAAGTGCAGGACCGGTTCGACAGCCATCACAACCCATTGCCCTCGAGTTCCTCTTCAAAGGCAGCGAGTTTGGCCACTGGAGAGTCAAAGGCGGACAGGATGCATTCGCATTCCGACATCCAAGCCTTGGTAAAACTGATGTGTTTAGCCTACTTGCCAGCGATGCGCACCATCACAGCCCCATTGGCACGGGTAGGCTCATCGCCATGGTTGGCACAGCAGAAGCACCAGCTGATGACGGAGATGACCTCCAAGTCCTATTTGGTTTGGTCCTCGCCATCACACCGCGTGCAGCCAAAAAGAAGGATGAGCTGGCAGCCTCACGTATATACAGACAATGTAACCCTAAATTCATTGAGGTCGCCTTCCTTACCGTACCAGCCATTAATTTCTTTGCAAAGGAACAGCTTGAAACCCTCCAAGACTTGTACACTGATTCTGGCCAATGCCTGGACCCTATTGATGCAACAGTCCAGGGGCAAAACAGTCCGGTTCCAAAGGTCTTTTTTCTCCACACAATGTGGATGTTTGGATGTACCAAGCCCACCCGCGAGCTTACAGCTGTCGCGCAAACCTCCCCGTGCAGGTATCACCTGGGACTAGGCATCTATAATGTCCAAACAGCAGTGGAGGGAATGGAGGGCAACAAAAGATCACATTTCTTGCATTTGTGCGGTCAGTTGCTGCACCTAGTGCTAACTCCATGTCACGTTGAAGGCGAGCATCACCCCTGGACCCGCTCCACAGCGCTATCTTTTGCTGCTGAAATTGACGGACATGTTTTAGGCACACTCTGTGCAGTGACAATGGCTTTGCTCACCAACCGGCTCGATCTGTGCATCCAAGGGCTCTTCGGAGCAGGCAAGTCGAAATCGATGGCAATCCTTATCCTGGCTCTGATTGAGATCGATACCACCGACAGCCTTAAGATATTGTTCATTTGTAAAGAGAACTCCGGTACTAGATCTTTTGCTGACCTCCTCCTATGGCTCGACCCCCCGTCGGGGGTGTTTGGGCGCATAGGTAGGCTGGTGGGAGACCAAGAGCGCAACAAAAGCAGTTACTCCCACACAAAATTTGATATCCACCCCAAAGAAAGAAGGCAAATGTTACACAAGTGTCAGCTAATCTTAGCCACCGGGGGAACGGTAGCCCAGGATCTTACCATGCAATGGTCCACAATGGGTGGTTTTATGCAAGAGCTCTCCCTCCTGGTCATTGATGAAGGCCAGCAGTATGGCACTGACCGAGAAATTGCTGTTATCAGCCTGCTAAGGCAGCAACCTCTGGTATTGTGGACAGGAGACTCAGAGCAGACACCCGGCGGCATTGATCGGGCAGCTCGCAACGCAAAGCGCTCCCGACAACTACTGCTCGCCAAAAGGCATGGCCTGCGAAGCAACCGCAATTATTACACGCCAGCCACCCTTGCCGATGCTATGACTCGGCTGCTAGATGGTTCGGCCAATGAAGGTCTGACAACTCTTAGTCAAATCCTCAAACGAGGGCAGTCCACTTTAGGCCGGCTATGGACAAGTCAGCTATCGCCAGAGGATGAGGAAGATCTCAAAGTAGCCAGCGCTGTTCTTCCAGGCCTCCAAGCCGTATTTAAAGCAACGCAGCCCACTATGCGGCGACACTCCCGTTTCGTAGAACCGGAACTGCTGGAGGGTGCTGTTCTCAATCTTCCACGGTCTCTTGTGCGCCTTGCCTGGATCTTGCAACATGCCGCTACCCTCCTGCCCATGGCTGGGGACATACAAGCAACCTTAAACTCCCAAACCGCTGGTGTGAGTGACATCCATGCTTGGGGGTTAATGCTTCCCTCCAGTTCCAGAGTTAGTCCTGTGACATACCATGCAGTGGTTGCAGTAAGATACCCCGCTCTCTGCAGACAGGTAAATGGCCTATGGGAACTAGGCAGTTTTGCCTCGGGAGGACTACCAGACAAACCACCAGGGTTTCAGCTAGTGCTTTGGGATACCAATGCTAGGATTAACGGTTTGGTAGCGACTGACCTAGAGACTCTTGTGTCAGAGGTCCTCACCTCCTTCCCTTGTAATGCTGGATTTGCGGATGGACTCTTTACAATGACCACAGCAACTGATCACAAGAACAACTTGAATCGCTCCGTGCTCAAAAGAGACTATGTTCGTACCCTGCGTGTCGAGACAATCGCCAATTCAGCCGGAGGAACAGCACAGGTATCAATCGTGGCTCAGCCCAGCATTGGTTTTCTCAACACTAAATATTACTCCAATGGCTCTCCTACAGAAGATACAGAAGATTGCCTGGGCAGAATCACTGTAGGACTCACCCGGTCCAAATCATTAACCTTGCTAGTCTCACCTCTGGACATGATGGGGCTCATGGGCATGGCACAGGTGATTGCCACCATCGCCTACGGCATCGGGGGCCTACGGAGGGGAGAAACGACATGGAAGTGGCCAGAATTTGACCCTGACCCAGTACAGGAGAATCTTGCGCAATTAAGCCGTTGGTCACTGAATTCACCACCAAACTGGGAATACCCGCCCCTCGCTATCGCCAACCAATACTACGATCAGCATGCTGATGAGGTAAAGCGAGCAAGGTACCGTTTGATATTGGTCCGCGGGTCAGACCTTCGCTGGTTGGACAGAGCGCGCTTCCAAGAAATTCAAGCAGGCTTGCGAACCCAACACAAGTGGCTCCCCAGGCAACATCTCCCTTTCTCCGAAGTCGTCCTATATGCCTATGCTGCTGATCGCACACCCTTTCCCACATACGTGTGCCTACCTTCAGGACTGTATAAAGCACGCACCGGGAATGTAGTAGCGCAGACAGGCCCAGACCAGGAGATCCTGTCCCTGCCTGGCATATATTTCTTTGATGGATGGCGATTACACCCAAACTTGCCAATCCCAGACCACCTGCCACGCGCAGCAGAGGCACCAGTTCAAGGTACCGCTCCTGATGCACCTACACCTGATGCGGAACCCAAACGGTCGCCAGAAGAAGAAGCGAGGGACATTCTTGCAGTAGCCGCCAAGAACCAGCCAGAGGATGGCCCGAGCACAAGAAAAGCAGCTGTCCGCGCATGTAAATACCTGAGAGCCATGGTCAACCAATACGAAACCACCATCCAAGCTGTGCATAGTGCCGCCCGCACCCACACGCAAAGAAGTAAAGGCATGGTTGGACCTCCTGTTGATTATCGCCCACAAGGAGAAGCCCTCCCAGTAATATCAGCAGACCTCACCTCTGAGTTATTGCATTGCCTATCGACGCTCCCAGACCCATGGCCCTTAGCCAAAATTACCATCGATATGGAGAAACCGAGCCAATGGGTCTCAAAATTGTGCAGACTTTATTTTGCGGACGAGTACGCCAAGCGCACAGTAGGACTTCCCTCACGTTAGGACTTCCCTCACGTAAACATGTTCCGGACATTGCAGGCGCCCTCCGAGCAGTTCAAGCCATCCTCCCCAAACTGGAAGTCAAGATGATTGAATTCTTAGCTGAATGGATGGTAACTCTGTTAATGCCAGCCAGACACGTAATGGAAGTGAGGGCACCTCATCTTTCCTTCATGATGCTCAAGGAATACTGGTTCAGGGAACTTTACTTAGGCCTGAAAGTCACAGCGTCCTTTGACCGCTCTGAGTCATATACCAGAGTGATCGATGGCCAGGTAAGATGCATCACGCCTGAAGTGAAGCCGCAGAATTTGCAGGTCATTTGGAATGTGCAGTTCATCACAGTCTTTGTGCCAGCATGGATGATCCCGCCTGTCTATCATAGCCTACGCAGAGAAAGCATCAAAACTGTGAGTTCTGGCAGCCCCATAGGAGTCCAGTCAGTCCGCCCTACTTGGTTTGAGGACACAACACCTAAGGACCCTACCTCTCAGCAATCTCAAGACCCTCACAAGGAGCAAGCCCAGCCACTTCATGGTCTCAAGTTAGTCATCAAAGAAGAAGTGTTACCAGCGACTGACCAACCGCAATTCCAGTCGCTTGAGCTGTTGGCTAGCAGGGGCCTGTTGGCACCTGATACATGGAAGTGCAAACGCGCACAAGTCAGCCTGAAAGCAACTATTGATGTCCCCATGTTGGGTACAATCATAGAGCAAAATGGCGATGGGCTCCTGGAAGACTCCCACATGCCAGTAGGATGGCCACTCCACATCGATGGCGCTGTCAGACAATGTTGCATTCACAGAACTGCTAGTTTGCAAGAATTAGACGATATGCTCAAGGAATACGACATGAAACGAGACTCTGTTGAAATCAACCATGACGCGCCTCAATGGTCCCATCATGCAGTGTGGAACCGCAAGTATATGGAACCAAAACCTGGATATACGCTGGAACAGCTATGGGCTGACTCCGAACCTGCAGTAAATAAAAAAACGACCACTTCCTATGAAGTACAGGCAGATGACCTTCAGCGTGCCGTATCGGCCATTCGGCATTTTCCGCCCCCCATTCCTCCGGACAGCCCCTTCATACAAGCGTTAGGAACACCAGCTGCCCTGAAAGCCCCACCACAGACTGATACCCTAGCGCAAAGGGCACTGGAAGAATGGGAGCGTACTCTGTGCGAAAACAAGGCAGTAGCAATCCTTGCCGAGATACAAGCTGGACGACCGACCATCATCCACAAAGATGGCGGGGAAATGCTTATTGCCATTGTTCTGGACAAGCCACTGGAGGAAGCAAAGCAATTAGTTGATGACCCTGCGGCATTCACCCGCGAAATGACACGCATCCTGCGCGATAAGCATACTCACCCGCTCATAGCCCAAATGATGAAACCTGCGGAGAGTAGTGAGCCACCCTCTGCCACTGCGAGCGCGAGTGGTGCCAGTAGCAGTCGAGACCTTCGCACTACACCACACGAACAGTTCCAATAAAACGCACCAAATGACACAAAGTACCCAAGTTCCACGAAGAGCAATCAGCATCCAACTTCAACTAACTTGAACGGCGTTGTCACCATGGGGTACTCATGGTTGATAACTGCCTGCCACTCCCCTTTTCCAGTCGACATGCTGGAGCCAGCATAGGATTGCCAGCACAAGATATATTGGTGACAGTAAAGTTGAGCGGCGTTGTCACCATGGGGTACTCATGGTTGATTACTGCCCGCTGCGGCTACCATGTTCTCAGTATGCAGAATCGAGCATGGGACGGGAGGCGGGGGGGGCGTTTATACTAATTATCCTGTTATGGGTTGTTTGTCATTTTGTGTCTTTAAACGTTGCATGGTAGTGTAGTGAGATGTCAAAGCACATCAAGCCATGGCGCCCGTTGCTGTCTTGCTCAGGCAATCCAGTACCTGCATTGCTTGAATGTCACCCGACCATATGAGCTCCGTGCAATCAAACGAAGTAGTATGCCTGCCTCAGGAACCCCAGATTCACAATGAGGCACAGGATCTCCTCTTACTGCAGGACTATGTGCACAGACTGACGAACACTCTCAGAACTTTGGAAGACACCCACGCCGTATTGCAGCAAACGGAACTCCTTGCAGGTGTTATCAACGAGCAAGACTGCAGAGACATTCGCACAGCCTGCTGTTGCTTAACAAGTTGACCGCTCAAGCTGCGCAACGCTTGCAAGCCTGCATCCATGCGGTCGAGCTCGCCCTTCGCGAACTCGATCGCATTGGATCCAGTTTTGAAAGTGGTATACTCCGCCAAAGTGCACTGCAACTCCCATATGTGGGTATTTTCCCATATCACGAAGATGCAATGCAAGAGCACTAGCATGGTAGTGCCACTAACAATTTCGGTGCAATATGATGATTGGAAAAGCAGTACTGAGCGGACTCTGAGGGTACCTGAGTGCTGCTACCGCGCCGTCTTTTTCACCTTAGACCACGTTTCACCTTCCTGTTTCACTGCGGTAGCTTCTCACCACTTTGTTGTGACCCGGCGTTGACGGTGTTTGCTTCAAAGTGTTTTGGTGCTATATTATGCCATGATGGCTGCTCTTTGAGATCTCCGGGATCCTGGCTGGGGGGATCCCTGGTTTCCGCATTGAGCTGTGTTGCTTCAGCACCCTGTGATGTGGCCCTGGGTGATTTTGTGGTTGGTGTTTTGGTTGTTTTCTTGTTTAAGGGCCTGCGTTGACATGGCACAGAAGTTGTCATTTGCATGCGTCGAGATGTATGATGGCCTGCGCGAAGGATGGCACACAAGCTGCTATCGGAATTCATCTCAAGAGCACATTGCTGTCCTTTTGCCCTGTTTTTTGTTTTGTTTTTGTGCTGTTTTGTTTGTTTGGTTGTTTTTTGTGTGTTTTGCTTTTTGTGGTTTTTGTTTCGTTTGCTTTTTTGTTGGTTTGTGCTCGCTCTCGGCAATTGGATAGCTTTATGGACTATGTACAGGTCCACACCAGCTCTCTTTTGTGGCTTTTCATGCATATCAATTCAATTTCCGGCAAGTTAAAGCTTGTGTAACGACCTGGCGAAAGCCTCGGAGGCGTTGGACGGAAAAAAAAAAGCTGGGCCAGCAAAATTGCTCCCAAACTTCTCGAGAATGCTCCTGAGAATGCGCAGAAACCACAAGAAATTAACATCGCGTGCCCGAAACGTTCCTGTGACGAGACTCCGGTGGAGGGAGCAAAGCAGTTGCTCCAGGCAGTTAAATTTGCTGCCAAAAACATGCCTGGTTTTCGCCTTGGTTTGGATGAAGACTTTCAAATGGCTGGATGTTTCCAGGAGCTCATCCATGGATATACAACAGGGCTCGTTGAACCATACATGATGCGAGGTCTCCAACCACTGGGACCGAATCGCACTACTCTGGAAATTATCATTCCCTCTCAAGCAGGGCTCACCCCCGAGAAGTGGAAAGAAACCGCCACACTGTGCCCACTTGATTGGCCTTCCAACTACAGTCTTTTGCGATTGTGGCATACCAATGGGAGCCTCCATCAAACGGAAGCGCGACTCAGGAATCAACTGTCGCACAGCCATATGTTTGCTGAGTGGACAGTGCATCTCCACAGATTTGCAGAGCGCGTCTTATTCCAGCAACCTGCAGTTTATGTAGCGGGACATGCCTTGCAAACCAACCTGCGGGAACGAAACTTCCCATACAGGAAAGTCCGCAGGAGGGTTCCTCCGGAAGACCTGGACGAACATCAAAGGGCGATCCGAGCGCTTCTGCAGTGTGCTGTTGATCAACAACCCAGTTTCGTTTGGGCTCACCAACCAATGGAACGACACCATTACATCAGATAAAAAGCATTATTTGGAACATTTCACGAGAGGTATGACATGATCCCACGCTCACCCCAGTTCGCATCACTTATACCCCTTTTGTGTCCACCCCTTCTCTCCTCTTCTTTTCCCCTCTTTTCTGTTTCACTCCGCATTGTCCCTCACGCAATATGCGGCTTTTGCTTCATCAACAATGTTGGTGGGAGTTGGCTTACTTCTCTATTTGGTCCTTTCGTCAGTTCCACTTAAGGTTACTGTCCATACCGGTGTGTCTGTCCAAAGACGTGACAGGTGCACTGGTATGCAGCAGGGGACTCAGGATTCCTCATTTATAATTGTCAGGTTCATCGTGCTGAGCATGCCCGGCCCCTACCTATTCAGACCACTCAAACAGTTGGTAGCCACACTCATATGTAGTAGGTGTGAGTGCCAGCTAAGGTGTAACAGATCGGGCAGTATGGGTTACCTTTGCACTGGTGTTATGAATGTGCTGTCCAGTCGAGAGCTTAGATTATACTAGGGTCCCTTCCACCATGAAGCCTATTGCACTGGCGCGTGCTCTCGCATCCTCTGCCTGACAATCATAGATGGGTGACGAAACTGATGTTATTACTCCGAGACTTAGTATTGACGAGACAACCATTCTCCCACCCTTCCCACTAGTTAAGGTATTTGAATTCGTTTATTGATCCCTAGGTTTTGCCCTTAGCAGAGCTACCTTAGGTGTTGGTGCCTTGTATTATGGTTCTGTTTTTGTTTGTTTGTTCCCTGCCTGACGTGGCCCCCCCTCCCCCTCGGATGGTCCTCTTTGGCGCCTTGGCCCAGGTTTTACTGGTCCCTCCCTCTGGGTATCGTTGCTTCCGGCGACGGCCTGGTTGCCTTGCCTCTGTGCGTGGAGTGTTGTGGCGCATTGTCTCCCCTCTTCATTGTGTCTCATGGCAACAAAGGCCTTTGGCCCTGTGTGGGGATCTTTCCCTCTACACCATGCTTCCTGTGTTGTAGGGGTGCTGCGTGCTCCCTCACTGAGGTATTCATCATCGTATGATCCTTAGCCCCTTTTTGGACACCGCTAAGGCACGTTCGTACCCCTTCTGGTGCGTGTGTGTCACGTTCTCCCTCTGTCCTCTGCTGCCTCCTGGCTCCTCTCCTCTCTTCTTCTGTGTGGTTCGTGGTGTGGTGTGTGTGGTGCTTTGGCCGCCCCCCTCTTTCTGCTTCCCCCCCTTGATGGCAGGTTTCTTGTTGGTTGGTTGCGTGTTGTTTGTTTCTTCTTTTGTCTGGATACCGAGGATACCGCCCTGCATAATAGCTCTGTCGTTTCACCCTGGCTACATTGGTCTCATCTTTTTGTGACTAAGGATTCGTCCGAGGTGGGGTAGCTTTTCACTGCCCTCCCCTCCCTTCTCCCATTTAATTCACGTTGAATTGGTTTGTTTTCTCATGTGGCTTCTTCTTCGGCTTCGTATTGGGGAGGGCCCTTCTCATTTGTGTTGTTTCTGTTTTTGTTCCGAGAGGGGCGGTAGATTCCCGGTAGAGCCATGGACTAGGCTGCACTGCAGTGAGCTTTACTGGCGCTGTCCAGTTGAGCTTCCTGCAGTTCAGTCTGGTGCGCCCGCGTGCAGCAAAGCCTGCCCACATGGTTCGTTGTACGGATGTTCTGTAGTGCCTTGGCAGATGGCCCACTCGGTGGGAGAGTGGCCTGGTCTGGACTACACTGCTAACTTACGGTGCATCTGGTCCTCTCCGCAGGCTCTTGCTGGGACGATGACGCCTAGTGACTCCTGTTTGAGAATCTGGTGCTGGCGCAGCGAACCATTTCAACCTTCATAGCTTAGGGGGACGCGTTCGACTGCAATGCGAATGCGACTTTTGCTTACATGTCGGGAGTAGCATCCTGGTTGTGCTTACGAGCCCATGCTATGGTCAGGAGCTTCGTCTGGCTGTAATGGCCGTATAGAGCCGGTCAGGCTTTTTCAGCCACCTTTTTACCCAATGCCCATTCGGGTCTTGGGCCCTTTGCTATATGACGGTTCCTGCGAGGGCTCACACCATCTGGCATGTCTTGCGGGCCGTCAGTACTCTCCTCCCCACCTAGGGGGGGAAATAGATCACAATCCCTTGCGGCGGTGTATATTGACTGGAACAGACTGACTTGCGTACGCTGAACGATGCAGGATGAACAGCAGCGATGCGAGAGAGCTATATTGACACGACGTCCATACAGGCGGCCTCTGTCGTGCTACACATCAGTCTGCCTGCAATACTGGATTCTCTTATCTGTTCTCAGGTGAGACATTCTGGGCGATCATGTACTATATTTCATGCACTGCCGCAATGGATAATTAGTTTGCATGTTTTTGAGGATGATACGGTGGCTAAGGTCACTGTATCTAAGGCAAATCTGAATGTGTTTTGTGTTTGTGTTGGGCCCTGCGTCGTCGGTTTCGTGATGATTTGCCAAAGTTTTTGGACCACACGTGTCCTTGTACATTCCTGCTTTTCATTGCTTACGCAATTGTAAGGACCGAGCCTAGTGCGAATCGGCCAAACCGGAGGGAAAAAAAAAAACTAGACAGCTTAAACGCCGCTACCATGCGAAAATTCAGGCTTACAACCACTAGCCGCGTCGCTCGCGAACGCCAATCCTGCGCGTTGGGGTCCGAGCCTAAGCGGCGATGCCGATGTAAACTTGCAAACACACTCAAGTCAAAAACCCACAAATTCTCACTTGACCTCACTCTCACCTTTTTCTCGCACACATGCAAAACAACCGAAGTTGCTAGGCCACTTGCCACTGTACTTGTTGTGCTCTTTCTCTCTCTTAGCTTCTGCAACATGCTTGAACCAGGCACGTGCATACATGCACATTGTTCTCCACGAAAACGTTCTCAACCGTCAATGAAACTTGTCCAGACATGATGGCATCATGCAGCTTTCCAGAAAACACCAAAAACAACGATTTGTACCTCGTCCGCAGGAGACTTGGTGAAAAAAAATCTCAACACATCAGCCAGCTATTTGCTTGTAAATTCCAGTTTTTTTTTTTCCTCTGGCGTGGCCGATATTGCACTAGGCTCGGTCCTTACAATTGCGTAAGCAGTGAAAATCTGAGAACAAAACAAAAATGGACACGTATGGCCCGTAAGAATGGCAAATCAGTTCAAACCAAGAACAAGACACACCAAAAACCAAAGCGACCCGCAAATCCCCCAGCCAGATTTGCGTTTCGCCACAAATCGACACAGCGAAACAACACCGAAACGGGGCAAGGCCCAACAAAAGCACCCAACTTAGATTTGCCATGTGATACTGAAACGATTCAACAGTATCACTTTTAGAAACATGCAAACTAATTATCTATTGCGGCAGTTCATCTAACGTCATCCACGTGCGAGAACTGTCAGCATCCAGAAACCACCTTGACTGTCACGCAAGCTCTCAGAAAATTTGGCATTTGCTTGTAAATTCCAGAGCTAAATGCAGTACGCATTCCAGTCCAAACATAGTTACAGCACACCGGGCATATCCATATACTTTCATAAAGGTGGTTCAGTACACTGTACAGCCTCTCACCAAACTTTCACAGAAAAACAAAGATCAAAAGTGCAGATGCTGCAAAGAATCGTATCTTATTTTTCTCAATCATTGTTTTTTTCCGTCCAACGCCTTCATGGCTTCCGTCAGGTCGTTCAACATGTTTGAGAGCATGTTGCAATTGGGATTAATTGATTAATTAACTCATGCGTAAGCCGTCTCAGTAGAGTGGCCGCAAAAGTAAACTGGTGAAGGACCGATACGTAGTCCTGTATGCTGTCACGATCATCCACAACACAATTTTTTCTCAATCATTGTTTGGAGGGGTGCAGGGGAACGTGCCCAAATTTGCGAAATTGTTGCGGATAAGGTTCCAGTCTAACCACTTCGGATGCTATGATGTGTGACGCTGATGTTTGTGGCCTGATTCCAACAACCGCCTCAAGAGAGCATTTGAATGGGGCGTCAAACAATTTCCCAGGAAGGGGGCACCAGATTCAGAATGCTGAGAGACCAAGTTTTGGACCCTTGCAAAGCAAACATATTTCCAAGGGACCCAAACGTGGACCCTCTTAGGATCGAAAGTGGTCCCTCCTGGCGGGCCTGTTTTTTGGTCTCCAAAAGTCTGCTGATTTCAGTGCTAACCCTCTGGACATCGCGTGCTGCTCCTAAAGCACCAAATGTGGAAACACTCTGTACATTGCCAAGTTTTGAAGGGTGCCAAGGTGGAACTTTTTCAGGGCAGGAAACAGAAGCTGTATAGTTTCTTATTCACACTTCCGAAAGTTGCACCTTTGCACTCTGGTCTTTCTCTCTCTATTTTTAGACGCAAAATAACAAAAATTGCGCTGTTTATTCCAAGGGAGGTCCCCACCGTCTCCCTTCATTTTGTTTGAAGCTTTGCAAGCTGCTATGTGCGCAAAATGTCAAGCTTGAAGCTACTTTAACACAAACAGCATCCGTGGCAGGAATCTTGAACTTGGGGAGGTCCGTATTTGTGCGTCTAATTTTTCTTGACTTTTTCGCCTGAAAATAGCCCCTTCTGAATGAC
>CAMXCT020003817.1:0-27414 GCA_947184155.2 Cladocopium goreaui
GTGGATGATGCCATTCAGCAGTCATGACGCAGCAAAAAATCCCACTGGGATTCGGGCACAAACTCAGTGGCTTTAGCAGATAAGCCAGTATTCCCATCTCGCATCTCCTCGGCTCATGGTAGCTCTGCGGCCATCATTTGCCGTCTCTTGTATGGGTTTTGACGTGTATTTGCTCCCCGATTTTCCAACCTTTATTTGGGTCCCAGCTTCCACAAAAGCCAGTAGACTGGAACTCTGGCTCACGGTTTTCAAGGGACATCTGAGATCATAACACTCATCCACAGCTTTTGGTCGGCCCGCAGCGTGCAGATCCTACAAAGGGTGCAAGGTTCGGCATGGAGACACAGCGAAGAGATCGTCACTGCATGTTGAATTAGAGGGACAAGCCAATGCAAAGCAATTCAAGAAGAAGTGTGCTGGTCGCAATGCACACAAGTTGGCAATCCTGTCCTCTCATATAAATTGCCTTCGGCAACCATGTACCAAAACGTCTCAGAGTGCTGGCCGAGTCAGTTCCCTCTATTTTTGAGCCAGCCAAAAAAACAAAGCCCCGCTTTGAGACCAGGAAAGTTTGTAGAGTGCAGCTTATCCTCAAATCGTCAACTGAGATAAATTCAGACTCGCCAAGGTTGGTCAGCGTTCTTTTTGCAACTTCGCCGCAACTAGCTTTGGGCTTTGGAAACAAGTTCTATCTTTCAACTTTCGAAGCATTAGCTATGAAAATGTATACAGTTGGGCCCTGGACTTGGAAGGTTCCTGGAATACATTGGGTCTTCTTAAACCTTACGGCGATTTGAGGCCCAATGCGGTCCAGTCTTTACTGATTGCAATGTGCAATTTAGTCGAAAACATCTTCACAGTCCTAGACCCATCAATGAATCGTCTATTTACACTGCAGAGTACAGTCTTCGTGCTCCACAGATCAAGACCCGCGGAGCAACTCAGCATTGAACTTGTGGAGCATGGTCTGTGCACGGCTCAAAGTGCTGAAGAAAGGTCTAGAAAATCAAGAAAGAAAAACATCTGTTCACCCAAAATCCAGTGTGAGTTGGAGACTGAATTTCCTTATCAACACACCTAGGTGGAGAAGCCTGCAGGTTGGTTTTCTTACGCAAACCAGATCCACATCTGCCACATCTGCCACATCTAACACATCTGTCCCTGGATCTGCCCCTACCTGCCAGTGTTGCGACGCGAGGCAACCTTTGTGCTTCGACTGCACCTGGCTCACATTGTGTCATGGATGGTCTGGCTCGCAAGTCATATATTATCTAATGCAGTTGAACATTCCAATATATCTTCATACATGTTGATATGGATTCTGTTGTATTTCTATATATATATATATATCCATGCATATGAGACTATTTGATATTATTTGATAAAGTATTCAGCTTAAATCGTTTCTTAAACCATCCGATTTTCTCTGATCTGGGATTCAAAAAATATACCCAGCCCGGATCATGTCACCGTTGTAAAAGTTCAATGGCAACTTGGCGACTGGACGAGGCGCCTCAGATAGGGCTTTGTCCAATGACAGACCTTCATACTCCATGAGGTACCTCGCTTCAAAACCACGTCTCAGGCCATTCCCCGACTGTACAAACTGTACAACAAAATGGGCATTTCCACTTCAGTGATTCTGACTCTGGATAGTACATTGGAGAGAAAAAATTGGCCAGTGTATTTCCCCATCATCAACCAACCGGGGTTGGTAGCATGGTTTAGCATCCATTGCAAAGCATCACAAAGCACCGAGAGATAGTTCCAACGAAACCTTCGAGCGCCGCACGCGCAAACCAGAGCAGGGCTGCGAGACACCCCCTGTGGCCCAAACATCTGAAGAATCCAAAGTGTCTTCTAGGATGCGATCCAAGATGTTTCATGCTTTTTCTCATTTTTCTCAATATGCCCCTATGTAAGGCTTCTAAGGAAGAGCTTGAGTCCAGCCTGCACACAGTGCACAAGAAGTGTATTGCTGGCATTCTTTGCCTCGTCCCGCCACAGAAACATGGAGAATCGGGAGCTCTTGCACTAAGCCTTTGTGACTCTAGGCCATGCAGAATTACACATAATTACTGTCTCTGTTCCCACCTTCAAAGTGCTTTTGATGTATTGAGTTGCCCCTCGCAAGCTCCGAAATCTCTGCCTGAAACGTTCGAAAAATTGGAGTCTGTCAACAGCCGCGAGCTTGGAGAAAACATGCCCTATCTTTAACAGAATATGATATTCCTCCATAGCTTAAAACTAACCCCCTAAGCAGCCATTCACCAATCAGCTTCTCCAGATGTTGCACCTCGTCAAGCTTTGAGCCTCTTCTTCCCGGTCTTGCCAGGGCAGCAACAAGTACCTTATCATCACGACATGTCGTGGTTGCGTCGTGGTCATTCATCGAAAAAGGAAAACATCATGAGGTCACTGGATGCCTTTGGATTCGTAGGCCGGAGGTACTTTTTGTGCCTCCAGCTGCAAAAGTCATCTATATATAAATGAAATGGAAATCAACGTTGGCAAACTACTGCAAACTGTGGCCCATCAAATGATGATCATGTTCCAGCAAAGCAGCCTCCAGCGAGCAATTGATCACGTGGGTAATTCCAAGCCTCGTGGCCGCTCTATGAAGCTAAAGCCACTGAACTGAACTGGACAGGCAATTATGGCAATGAGCAAGTGGCCTCTTCAGCAAAGGCCAATAGGCTGCATCGGCCATGTTTCCAACGTACCTTCAGTCTCAGAAAGGTGCTGCAAGGGAAACACGCTTCAGCTTTTTGTGTCTGAAGCCCATTCTGTTTGCAGCCTCACATTCAAACGCGGTCTGAAAAGGTATCATTATATTGAATAGTTTTTTGGGGGGTTGGAAGGTTTGCTAGGTGAGATGTCGGCAGAGAGGGAGAGGGAGAGAGAGCTTCCCACATGCAAGGTGGTGTTTGTCTGTGTATGTCCGCGTATTGGAAGGACTAGCAGACAACCTCCTGGGAAATGACTTGAAGAACAATGCGGCAGCGTTTTACCCCAAGGCTCGTGCAGGTGAGGTCTGATCATGTCCGTGCGAAGGCTGTTCATCGTCGCAATGAAGCCCTGGAAAGGCTGCTCATCAGGGGAAAGGGAGCAAAGTGCGAACCAACTCTTGGTGACATCCACAAGTCCATGGATGCCCAAAGACCTCAGTCAACTCCCTTTCCTCTGATTCAGAGGGTCCTTTCAACTACAGAACTTCATCCAACATAGCAGGACTTTGATCTTTAACCAATTTACAAAACTCCGCAAATGTCAATGCTGGAGGTTACCACACCCATCAACTAAGCCTAAGCTTTACTGGAAAACAAAAAGGAAAACAGGGAGAGAAATCACTTTGGAAAGGCATTGGACATCTCAAACCCAAGGTCAACACCCCAGGTCCTCGTCTCGGTAGCCATAGAACTCAGCTATTCGTTGCTGGTCCTTTCAACGGCCGGAGAGGCAGGAAACATCAGGAAACACACCTTTTGGTTAAGGCGAAAAGACACTCCCACCCGCGTCCTCAGCACTGGCGAAAGCAAAGCCAGCCCTGATGGTCCGGGATGTTTCATGACTTTTCATGTTGGAGTTTTGATAGAGACGTGAGATCTGCATGCGTGGATGTGCAGGTGTGGAAATGGTGTACGGATATGGAAATTAGAATGGCGTCAGTGGGCCTGTGAGCCTCATCAGGTGCTGAAGAGCTCGGCTTTCCGTGCACCCTGTGGAAAAAGCCAGGCCCAAATAGAAAGTCTGTAGATCTCTTCGAGCCTTGATGTTGGTGATTGATGGTAGCTGATGGTAGTTGATGGTAGTTTAGTTGGTAGTTTGTTTGCTGACTTCACTCAGTTGCAAAAGTCGACGTTGCGCCTTCCAGCCTTCCACTCGTGCTTCATCAGATTGTCGGAGTCACTTCGACTTCCTGATAGGGCACTGGTTGAGCGATCGGAAAAGATGCAGTCCAAATGATTCCCATTGACAGTCCTTTCTTGTGCACCATTGATAGATCCAATCGCGGGACCTCATTGCTGGGACGATTCTAACGGCTGCTGGTTTTGCCACATGAAAAAAAAAAAAACGCTGAGAGCTCAACCTGTGGTGGTCTGGAGGCCTTCAAGCTCAGAGGGAGCTTGTTGCACAGGCTTCACAAATGGCCATGCTAAGGCCATGCTAAGATGTCGTGATGCCTTGGAAGAAATGGTGCTTTTACGATTCTGATGCTACAAAACCTTGGGCGTCATCAGTTCTACAGGCAAGATTGCAAGTGACCTAGAAACAGTGAAATCTGGGCCATAGGGCTGTGCAAAAGTGCTTGAAAGCCACTGTGTTTCAGCTGCCTTCTGCTTCTGCAGAGCACTACTCAATGGAGTGGAGGGATCTGCGTCTGGAACTTCTGCTGGCTCCTTGAAGAGTGGCTTAAATCGCCTGCTACATTTCACAAGGGCCCAAACCCCGGGGTCAGAAACATCATGTGGGGCTGTCAAAAAATGGTGATTTCCCAATGATCAAACCACTGGACTTTTAAGAGACAAACATCATTTGCTGTCCTCTTCCTTCTCGATGGAAAGCTCAAGGGAGACCTCCGGCAATGCCGAGACGACCGGCTCACGTGGAGGTGGATCAAACCTGGCGAAGGTAAGTCAAACCTGGCCTCACAGCGTCCAAAGTCAAAGGGAAACCGGGAAACTTCGAAGATGACATTAGAATCATTAGAAATTGTATTTCATATGATTCATATCACTATGCAATGTCTGTGACACTGTACCCATATGTGTAAGATCTGCGTCTGGTATTGAAATCACTTCCTCAAAGATTCTCTTCATTGCCAGAACATTCAAGGGCATTCCTTCCATACTCTTGCCTCGCTGGTGTGATCGGCTTTTGCTCCAACCTCTGTCCTTTCCCTTCCTCTTTGGGCCTGCATTAGATGTCACAAAAACAACACAAAAACAAAAAAGAACTTGCAGCAGAACTTCATCTGGCTATGTCTGGAAAAAAAAAACAATCAATACCACATTATTATCATGATCATTAATACCACAATAATGATCTAGATGATCAATAATGATAAAAGTGATGATTAACTGACCTTATTGGGCAGCATTTTTTCAGACAAAACCATCTGCGAAACGAATCGATGAGGCGCCAACGTTGTCCCGAGGTTCATCGGCCGCTTGGCATTCCAACACCGTCGAAGGGTCGCCATGTGAGATGGGCGGACCTTCGTTCCAGGCTTAAAATGGGACGTGGGAAATGATATCATACTATACATATTAATTATTAAGATAGATATAATATATATATACATATATATATATATATGTATTTATGTATCTATATACATATGTATATACGTATATATCCGTGTATATATACATATATATATATATATATATGCACTTTGTAGAAGGCATCGTCTCCACATTGCACCTTGCACGATTCCTCTGCATTTGACCTCTGCAGGTCCGAAAGTTTGCCGAGTTCCCCACGGAATCTCCCAGTGCCGGCATTGCTCGACTGACACGGTATGAGGAGATCCACAACTCCACGACTGTGTCTGAAAATGGAGTATGTATCGTGGTGTATCGTGGTGTATCGTGGTGTATCGTGGTGTATACCCCAAATTTGTCATATTAACTGGGATGATGATAACTATGATAACCTACTACATGTTCGGGCACCCTATCAAACAAATCCAAACAGCTTTGGCCGGGGGCCAGGCCTCTCGGCAGAAAAAAATTGGACAAGCATTCAAGATTTTGAGGCTCTGTTCCAGTGTCTGATTTTTTCTTAGCTTATTTCTATCCGATTCGCTTCGCGGCCAAATCTATAGCTATGGCATCCCAACCTGGCGACGAGGCCATCAAAGGCGGCGCCATCCATCCCTTAGCGCTGGAAGCTCAGTCGCAGTCAGCGAGTCACGACTGGGTCCCTGGGTCCCTGGGTCCCGAACCCTGGCTCCGAACCTCATCTACCAGCGCGGAAATAGCCTGCAGGTGACTACAGATCATATAAAATGTGTATATTATCTGTGCATACAATGTCCTTATCTGCGGATTTAGCTATCTATTTAGCTGGCACCCCAAAGGAAAAATGGAGGTGCAAAAGACATATGTATATAGCGCCAGACATCTACATCCATTCCTGAAGGTTATCATTAGATTAGATGCGCGGATTTTTTTCTGCTACATCAGTGGGGGTTATCATCAATTATCCGTTTGGTTTTGTTCTAAGTAGGGGGTAAAGCACTACTTAGAACAAAATCCCCAACTTAGAACAGAAATCCCACACTTAGAACATTTTTTTCTAAGTAGACCTTCGGATCCCCCTACTTAGAACAAAACTACTCAGAACAAAAATTGTCATTGTTTGTTCTAAGTAAGGGTTAGAACAAAAAAAACGTGTGATTTTGGAAAACAATCTTGCTGATGCAAAACGAAGCTTTTAGTTGTTTATGTGTATATATATGTGTGTGTGTTATTGGTTATCTTGCGGGTGTACAGAAATGGGACTAACCACCAAATGTTATTGGGGGGAATATGGTGCATTAAAATTGTTCTAAGTGTGGGTTTCACCAACTGGTGAGGGTTTGCAATGGCTCTCGGGGCAATGCTTTTTCAGGGATGTCGGAAGAAAACCTAGTTCCTTTCATCTCTTTATATAAAATGTGGAGTGTGCTGTTTTCGCCTGAAACCCAAAAGAAACCCAACCAGGGATAACAATCAAGGGTTATTGGTATCCTGTAAGTTTGTTCTAAGTGTGGGTTTCACCAACTGGTGCGGGGTTTGCAATGGGTTTCGGGGCAATGTTGTACTAATATATCACATCAGTAAGTTCATCGGCAGCGGGTCCGTATCTTGGGCCCAAAACAACGTAAAACGCGCGAAATTAGACATGGTGTCAGGGGAATAACACACATAAAAGATCATGAAACCTGTTGTTTTGAATGGTAATGTTTGCCAAAATTGTTCTATAATGTTTTTTTTTCCAAGTGTGGGGTTCGGGCCGTTTTTGTTCTAAGTGTGGTGTTTTCTGTTCTAAGTGTGGATTTGGCAAATTTGTTCTAAGTGTGGGTTTCCTCGTGTGTTTTGATTTCCGATTTTTTTCCAAAATTTGTTCTAAGTAGTTGTCCGTCGCTATAATCTGTATATTTTTGTTGATATACATCAGCAGATCTATTTTGTTTATACGTCTACATGATTATATCATATAATACAATGTGTGTAATATATAATACAATATATATATAGTATGTATAATATATATTTAAAATAATAATAATAATGATATACAATATATAATATTATATATATATAATTAATATATATATATAATATAATATATATAATATAATATATATATAATATAATATATATAATATAATATATATAATATATAATATAATATAATATAATATATATATATATGTATAATGTATAATATATATATATATATATAATGTATATAATATATATATAATGTATATAATATATATATATAATATAATATATATATAATATATAATATATATAATATATATAATATATATAATATATATAATATATATATAATATATATAATATATATTATATATATTATATATATTATATATATAATATTATATATATAGTATGTATACATATATATATTATATATATAGTATGTATACATATATATATATTATATACATATATACATATATACATATATATATATATATATTTATATCACCCTCATAAAACCAACAGACCCAATGTTCTCGGAGTGTTGCCTCGCGAGGCAGTAGACCTCCCAGGCTCTGGAGCCATCGCTCCACCTGAGAACATCCAAGCATTACTAAGCTGAGCCAAGCTGTTTGTGTATAGAATGTTCATGAATTTTCTATACATATTTACTGTATATCTGTGTATTGTTCTCTATTGATCTTGTGAACATGTGTTTGAACTTTGCTGCCCAATTCTGTCTCATGATCACAGGGAATGAGGCAACAGCAACTGAAAGTACAGTGATTTTTCTGGCCAGGAACACATCAAGAGCCGAGAACAACGTGATATGATGATATGCAACATTATCATACATTGTCAACACCGTTTTCCACTTCCTATGAAGTCGGTCACGGAAAGCGAAAGGCAGTTGTTGATAGTTATGGTATGCCTCAGCAGGACTGAGCAGAGCCATTGCGGGTGGCCACGCTGGGCTACATCGGCTACATAGCTTGCAAGCCAATACACCTACAGGATCCTGCACGCTTTTCTTTCCAGCAAGAGTTTCTCCAAATGGCAGGCTCAAAAACAAATATGGCAGTGTGTCAAAACCTTGTACCCCTGGTGAACATCAAAATAGCTGGTAAATGGATGTTCATCCCACTAAAAATGGTATTAATAGGTATTGATCCATACCCATATGAATATGTCTGTAGAAGGTTGCCTTCATTGGCGCACTTTTGCAAACAAACCGAGGGTTCTGTGAGACTTTGTGACACGTTGAGAGAGGGTTAGCAGTCGTCAGCACATCTCACTTGGATGATCTGGCTTTACCTTACTTGCAGACACCAGCATCGTCGCATCGTGTTACTGCAAGGGAAAAAAATGCACGGATTACTTCCCCACGGATTGCAGACCTCCCAAGTGCATCCAAAGCACTTGGAGTTTGAAGGGATTCGAATATCTGATCCACAATGAACCGCAGCAAGTCCTGCAGAAATCTGCTTTGACAACAATTGAGTCAGTGCATTTTATACCGGAAGTCTCAAGAAATTCCTCGCCTCATTTTCCCAGTAAGAGAAGTGGCTGTGGATCGCACTTAGCATTTCGTTCATGCTTTCAAAAGCACTGACCTTCAGCAAGGCCAAGCCACCACAGGGCGGTCCAATTCCAAGCTACGACAAAGTTCAACAAATCTCTTCCTTTGACGAAGTGTGTATCCATTCAGAAAAGGCACCTGCAAAGCGTAGTCTACCCTATCCACGGTCACCACAGATTGCCGAGCAGGCTTCTCCTGAAATTTCAGGAAGCTGTCAGGGTAACAAGAAATTGGTTCGGATCGCGGTGCCTCGAAAAAGCTTGCTGGGTCCTGCCAAGATGGGTTGGTGCTTTCTGCATGCAGGTTTCAGTGTTCCTCACCATAAAAATCGTGCAGTGTTCAGTAAATAAATAATGTTCTGCTGGTCATGTCGAAATTGGAGAAGAGGTCGTTATGAACACAGCATCATCCTCTGTTGGCACCACCAAGACTTCTTCAAAGGTTTCTTGGCCCTGGCAAGCACCAAACCGTGTGGCTCATTGGCTCACTGACAGCTCTGAGAATGCAACAAACCAAGTTCGGATTTGCAAACTTGTCATCCACCCTTCCACACCTCCAAATCCCACATTCCACCGTCAGGGCTCTTTGACCTCCCAGGAGCCACAGGCATCATCTGGATGTGGCTGTGCCATGGCTGTGCCATGGGCAAATCTGGGCGCCAAACGCTGAGGTGGAGAACCAGCTCTTGATTTGGTGATTCCATCGCAATCCACCCTTGTGAGGCACTACCCTGCGGAAAAAACAACATGGCTGGAAGGAAGAACACAGGGAGCAAGACATAGCAAGACTTGCTAGGATTTCCTTGCTATATAATTATATAACTGGTAAAAGCATGGTAAAGTATGGTAAAGTGTTGCAAACTGCATGTAAAACTGGAAGCAGGCGAGGACCTTGGGTTCATAGAGGCATATGCCGGGTTCAGGAGTGGTTCAATCCGATACCTTGGCGGCTGGTTGACAGAACTCCGAAGCAGTGCAATGGGCATCTTGCGGGAAAGCTGCGCTATCGGATCATCTGGATGGAAAACATTGAACATCCTGCCACAGGTCTTATAAAAACTCATACAGCGCACCGCAAACTCCACCAGAGGTCCTCCATCCTCTGCCCTCACTCACTGCTGGCCATCGAACATCAAGCCCTCGAAAATACCTCAGCAAAGTCACCCAAGTCTCCATCTGTGGTCACTGGTCGTCTCATCGTTTTGGGCACCTGGATGCACGCTGCGCCTTCTGGGAAAGGCGGATGCTCAGGAACCTCACCATGTGAAACCAGGGGAGTCTCACCAGCAGCGCAGGTCATCACAGGTCTGTCTGGGTCTGGGACATACCCAGAGGGGAACCCACTGCAAAAAGGCATCGCGGCACAGGATGTTCGTAGGCAGCATGCCCTCACAGAAAAGGTCCCAGAGTGTGCAAAAAAAGGTGTACCCCGACCAAAGAAACTAGACATTTCAGCATGAGCGCAATGAACATCACAAGTGCCTCCTTTGGCCAGGGGAGCAATGTTGCCTTTGGCCATGTGATCCTTGCACGAGCAATCAAACAGTGAAACAATAGATCCGACGCTTGTCCATCATCAACTCTGGATTACTGAACATAAATAACATAAAACAACTCTGGATTACTGAACATAAATAACATAAAAGACTGTAAACATCTGTAAACTTTGGGCCCCGGGCTTTCAGTATCTTGATCCCTTTTCGGTCAATGCTACCAGGAGTGGCCACGTTTGCTGGCTTGGCCGGTGCAGAGACCATCGTCTTTTTCGGAGAGCCTGAAGTGTCCTGACACATCTCTGCGGTTTTTACTCGGTACCCTCTGGTAAATTAACATAGCTATGGAAAATCACCATTTTTCATGGAAAAGCTATGGAAAATGGTGATTTATAGTGGATTTTCCCATTGAAAATGGTGATTTTCCATAACTATGTTAAATTACCAGAGGGTAGTCACTCAAAAAGACTCAAAATCAAGAAGAAAAAAAATGCATCCATGAAGTCAGAGGGCCTTCGAAGGAGAGCAATGCAGGCCTTGAGGAAGTTTTTCCAACCCCTGGCGCTCAATGCCACTGGTGTCTGAATTTGATCTGTCAGCAATCCACGACATGCTCGGCTACGGAGCCTTCTGCATCAAGTCGAACATGATGACGGACCCCAGAAAATGTCCGATCACTGCAACCTGGCAGTCATAAAAGCCGCCATCAAACAAGTCGATTTCTCAAAAAATCATATCATACAAGTTAATCAGTCAATCAATGTTCACCACTGTTAATCAATCATGTTTTTTATGTGTTTTTCACATACGTTATATGACTCCTATGACACTATTCCATGAGATCGGAAAGGCAAGCTTCACCATGCTTCACCTCACCGGAGTAGTCAGAGGTGCGCTCGGAGAAAAGCTTCCACAGGTTTGCCTCAGTCGTGTCGAGTCGTGTTATTTCCTGATGCAAAGAGGTTGTTCAATGATGTTTAATGAAGGCGTATGAAGGCGTGCAGTCTCCCTTTGAGAGCTCAGGAGATTGCCATCTTTCTAAGAAGTTCTTCGTGTATTCTTTCCCGCCATTGATCATCCTGCCAACAAATGCCCAAATGAGTTCTTTCTGCTCAACTCAAAGACATGCAAATCGGTCCAGATACACCATGACATCGGCCAGGGCAAAGTTCGCAAAGTCCCTCAAAGAGCTAACCTCACAATCTCTGCATTTATAGGGTTCATATGGGTTCATTGACCGCACCCACAACCATCAACCCGAATCAACCCTCTTCACTCTTCATCTGCTTCACCCATCTTCACCCCAGATCTCAGGAGACAACTGACTTCAAGGTCACATTCTTGAGGCGGTTGCCTTGCAGGAAGTTCAGAAGTACGGTCTTCTGATGTCTTCTGTCTCTGGAAACGAAAAGGCTGCGCTTTGATGGGCTTTGCCTAGCCTATTCCGACATCAACGTGAATGGGGCCGTACCTATGAAACACCGCAAAAAAAATGACAGATTGACAAGTGACAGAAAGTGGTTCTCCACAAGTGAATTGAAAAACATTTGAAAAAAAATCAAAGACATCGATCGTCCAGTTCACCACTCCAGTGGAAGGAATTCAATCCGGCCAGACGGCTGAGAGCCCTCAGCGAAGCAGCTGCCACACTTCGCCAAAAACATCGCTGCACAGTGCTGCAGGCTGTGCTGTACAGTGCTGCTCGGCCTCGCCCTGGCCCTGCTCTTCCATCCTTTCAAGTTGATACTTCATGGCCAGCTTCCGCACCCGTGAAACTTCCTGCGCTGGGACCCAGGGACGCGATAAGGGGAAAGGTTTGGCAAAGGCAAAGGATGGCAAAGGGTTCCTGTCGCGTCATGACAAGTTAACAAGTCCTTGAAAAATTGCGAATTTTCCCCCTGCTGGGCTCGATGGTATTGGCCAATGCCGTGGACCACAAAAGTCAAGCACCTAAGACGCTGGCGGCTTCAGTTGAGGAATTCGGATTCAAAGGAGTGCTTGTCCACTTTGGGCCGCAGCTCTACTTGGTTGGGAAGCTTGTCCACTTCGTTCTCCTTGACAAGTTTGGAGTCTTCAAGAACCATTGCTTTGTGTCCAACGCATGTCGAACCCATACATGATTCCTTCTCTCTCCTTCTGCTGTTTTCTCCTTTCAAGTCCATCTCTCTGTGCTTGCAAAACTTAAACTTACAGTCCTCCGCACTTTTCTCCTCGCCAGCCACCACCCAGTACCTGATGGCAAGTTCAACCAGAAACCCTAGATTTCCAGGGCTGGAGCTGCAAATCCACGATAATCCACGTACAAAAAAACATGGGGCACCCGCGCCAAACCATGTGCTTCTCCCCACTACCTCCACCTCTGGCCACCTCCTCCTGAACTGCAGTAAATAGCAATTCATTTCCTCAGTCGCAACAGAACAAAAACCTAAGTTTCTGGACAAAACAACACAAACCTGATTTTTGTTGCAAGCTCAGCCCCTGACCTTGGCTTTCATCCTCCCGGTTGTGAAAATGAGACCCAAAGAGCCACGCTCACGAGATGTTTCATTTGGACCGTTTCGACTCCCATCAGAATCCAGTCCTTTGTAGACTCGTCGGACTTTGGAACAACGCCCAACTGCCAGTGACATTTTCTCGTACAGAGCGATGTGTTCATCTCAGAATGGCACATGTCTGTCGCTTTCGGAATGATTGAGGCCCAGTCCACAGAATACCGCTTTTGACCGCTCCCGAAGAACATCGTCAACGTACCTTGCAAGAACATAGCTTCCTGGAGCTTCCTTCCTCTCCCACACACACTGCTGCCAAATACTAAGATCAGTGCTTGAGTCGTCCTCCACACCTTCTGGTGGCAAAGCCTGCCGCATCCAAAACTACTTGACTTGAATTTCTTGACGTCACCGAAGTCGTTGAAGTGCTCCGATGTTTAAAGTCTGTTTCTACTTCTACCAGGTGGCCTCGAAACGCACATCATCAGTTCCCCTGCAGAATCCAAAGCCAGAGAAGATGCGGAACTGCGTTCCATGCGACCCAATTTGTCCCCAAAGGTTTTCAGCCTGTTGACGGGCACCAACAATGAACCCTTTTCCTGCAGTGAAGAGCCGCAAACAACACTTTGGCGGATACGACAGTGCGGGCAAACCATGGTGTCACTGCACAGGTCCTTGGCACTTCTCAGGCGCTGAAAAGCTGTCTCCAAGCCCTGCAGGTGAGTCACAACATGTCACAACCCACAACTCGCTCCGGGACAACAGCAGCTGGGACCTCTGCATCCTCTTCTTCGTAAGGCACCCAAGGACCTCCAATCTTTCCTGAGAACATCTGACCACATTTCACCTGAAAACCATTGAAAACCCCTCCGCTTAGCCACGATGGCAGTTGAGTTCAAGGCCACGAAACCATGAACTGCGGATGCACCGACGTTCGGGTTCATCCCAATAAACCGCCCTAAGCACAGCAGAATACAGCAGATGCCAGATGATGCCAGGATGAAATCAACAAGATCTGACGCTCCAAATTCAGAAACCAAATCTGCCTCAGCACTCTTCGTTCCAAATCCACATCGTACCTGCCTTGGATGAACCATGTAACCATGACAGTGCACGGTGATGTGTGGAGAGCAGCTGCGATAAGGTTGCAGCCATGGTCCACCGGAACAGCTTTGGGTAACTCCTCCAGCACTCCAGCAATGAAATACAAAAAAAAATCGAAAAATACCGAAGATGCCAAAGGATCCAAAGGTAATCCCATCCCATGCCTTCACAGGGTCGCTGGACCAAATTTGGGGTTTTCCAAAGTCATGGGGGTACCCCAAGTCATTGTGCAAGTTATTGGTTATTATCAATGGGAAATCCAATGGTTTTGGGGTACCTCCGAATAGTAAATGTCCATTTGGAAGTCAAACCTTACCTCCAAACCCAAAGGTCAGCAGCTCCTTGCCAGCTGCACTCGCCAAGATCGCTTCAAGGCGTTCGGAATCTGCGCGTGGCAAGGGCACCCACTCCCACTTTCGCTCAGAAGATTGGCCCACGCTCTCCTATAGCACGGCAGGGTAAATTCCGGACAGGTTTTGAGGTAACCTGACTCTGGTCAATGATTCATCAATGATCTAGCAATGATCTAGCAGCAATGATTTATCAAATACATTCATCTCCAAAATGGAAAAGAATGGAAAGGTGCAAGTGTCCTGCGCCAGCCACAGATATGGCGATTGGGCACCTGGTGAGGAAGCCGAACCTGGTTGCGTTGAAGCTCAGAGCTATGGAATTTGCTGACAAAAAGTTACCGCTTGATGTTGCCATCGCTGCTGTGACAAAAACTTCTTTGCATTTCTTTGCCCTCTTTTGCATTGGCGGATCGCAGGGCATTTCGCCGAACCCAGTTTTTTTTAGCTAAAAGAAATCTTCCCAGATTCAGGACTGGATGCGATGTATGTACAACGGTCAAGTCTCAACCAGACTTCACCAGACTCAAAGCTGCAACCACCTCAGAGCAGCTCCAAAAACCATGGCACTGGATAGCACAACCACTCTGTTTGGGCATTGCTGGGCATTGCTGGGCATTGCTGGGTATTGCTGGGCATTCCGGCCAAACACCATCCGATGCAAGGTTCATGGTCCGATCTGGTGCGTTGAAGGTCTCTTTGAAAACAGCCATAGCCTCAATCATTCCAAACAGGTTCTTTCGAACTTTGTTTTGGCCATAGGGCCGAGAAGACCTGAATGAAAACAACCTCTCGAGCTATTGGGTGGCAGGCCACAGTTGGGAACATCCAGCTGAAGTCGTGGCCTCTCATCATGAGGGTCTATGAGACTTGGACAAAGATGACCAAGCCAGTCCGTGCACCCCTTCAATCAAGAAAAGAAAACCCAATAGAACCAGCATTGACCCCAAACTGCTTGGTATCACCAATGGTGATAGCCTCAAACCACCAATAGTTTTCATAGCTAGACAACGGGATTGGAGTTCTGGCTGTCCAGCTCTGAGTAACTGCCAGTTACTACCGCTACTTAGAAGTTTGCAGAGAAGTCCCAACAGAGCGCTGTTGGCAATCCATGCAACTAGCTGTATACATCTGAAGTTCGAAGCAATCAAGTAGTCTACGCGCTCACAAAGAGTGCCAGAGTCTTGTCGAGTTAGCATGAAACAAATTTACCCCCGACCCATCACCCTTCTACAAGTGAAAGCAAACTTACCAACCAAAAGAGAAAGATAACGTGCAACCTGCATGCTACAAGTAACACGACAAGGAGTTCCGAGCAAATCACATACATTGATATAGATTGGTCAAGTGAAGCCAGCGCCTGCAAGTTCAAAAATATCCTATGATGTATATACAGTACCTGAGAAGGGGTGGAACGAAAGCCAGCGCTTGCTTTTTGACTCGCGCGGGGGCGCGTGAAACTCCACCTCATCCATATGGCATGGCTCAAACATGAAGCGCCCCAACATCAACAATTGCTATCGGGTCATAATTTTCCAATCATTAAATGGACCTTTTTAGGGTAAACTCCGCGATTTTGTAACTTCTATATCCAAATATGTTTCCTACAATGTACTGCGGCATTGTGAAAAGTTCTATCTCAAGTTCCGTAAATCCGCCTTTGGTTGCTCATTTATCTTAAAACAGCGCAAGTTTGCTCCCACCTATTGTAGATAAATAATACCCGCTTTTTTGTGTGAACAGTGGTCATGTGACCTCTCAAAGTCTAAATTGTTTTCTCCCCAGAATCGTGGTCCATGCTTCTCCGCGAAGTTCCGCAACATTTTGGCCGTACGGTGAGAAATCAAAACATAGCTCTACTCGCAAAATGGGCAGTGCAAACCCAAGACAATATTATAACATACGTAAGAAAGGGTATAAGAACGAATGAAAATCGAGGAAAACAATGCAAAACCCACGGGAAATATAGAACAGTGGCGAACATGCAGTCCAAATCAAAAGTATATATATTTAGGCCATTTACAGACCTGGGTACCCCCCCCCACCCCCCAAGGGTCTGGAAAATAGGTATTTTACAGGAAATGTCGCGGAATAGCATCATCCCTGACATCGATAGAGATAATTGTTTGGCATCCCGGAAAATCTTCTCAGCTATCACACTCGCCAAACATCCCTTTTAAAAGTCACACATACTAGCACGGACGTACAGATGCATATCATTCCCGTCATTGCCATTAGAAGATTCAAATTCTTTCTCGATGTTTTAGTACAAGATTCACTTTTAGTTCCGTTTCAGCCTTCTCAGTACGGCCTCTTACAATGATATTACAGCATTTGTCTCCTAACCTAGGTGGCTCCTGGGCGCAATCTTCATTCCAATGCTTTGTGACAATAACCAGAGGCCTGGAGCCTATGCATCACTTGACAGTCGACTCAGTTCTAAACCGGAAAGACTATTCCTTCCGTTTACCAGTAGATCGTTTTTGTAGTTCTTATCACAAAACTACCAGAATCAGGGAGGCACCAAAAAACGTCAAACACTTTTAAGCATTATAAATACTCTAATCTGCAGATTGTATTTATTTTTCTTACTCTGTGAACGAAATCACACTTTTCTAACTTCACACAGATTACCATGAAACCAATTTTTCCATGCAACTCCTAAAATCTTACAACTCATACATCTTTTTTCCTATACCATCCGCATCTTGCTCCAAGGTTTCATGGCAATGTCTTGTACGCGAGTCAGCCACTATTTCCTATCACCAAACTACATTGCTCATCATCTAACATTATCTACAGAAACCAAATCGGATTTCCTGCTCAACGTTTCCGCTCGTTAACATTGTCTTGGTTTTCACTATATTTTTAAAGCATTTTTAGATATAACATTTTCCTAGGTTTTCACTGTATTTTTCTAACATGTTACATGCCTCCTAGCATGTTCACGCGTGTCCTCCATGTTGTACTGTTTTCTACATCGTTTCCTCTAGTTGTTACAAGCATTTCCTAGCTTGTACACCGTTTTCCTAATATTGTCACAACTTTTTCTTCCAGTTTCCACTGCTTTTTCTACCGTTTCCTGTGGTTACTTTCTTCTCTTTTGTAGGTTTTCACTGTGTTTTGTCCAGCTTTTTTTATTACATGCTTCCTACCATTTTCACCGCTTTCCTCTATGGCTTTTTGTACCATTTCCTCTCGTTTCCTGCATTTCATGCATTTTCAATATATTTTTCCAAGAGTTTTACCCGTCTCCTTCAGTTTCCAATCGTTTTTGCACCATTTCCTCTGGTTGTTATCGCATTTTCCTGCACTTTCACTGTCTTTTTCCAGCATGTTTACTGCATCGTCATAGTTTGTTCCTAGCAGTCGCTCCGGGTTTCCTCCATGTTCCAACAGATTTTGCACCCTTTATTCTGGTTATTATCACATTTTCCTGCCAGGTTGTTATCACATTTTTCTTCACTGTATCTTTCCAGCATTTTCCAGTGGATTTTGCACGATTTCCTCTGATTGTTATCATGTTTTCCTGCATTTCTATATCCTCTTCGTGGGTTTTCAGTCTATTCATGCATTTTTAATCTATTTTTCCAAGATTATTACCCGTCTCCTTTTTGCACCATTTCCTCTGGTTTGCTGCATTTTCAATGTATTTTTCCAAGAGTTTTACCCGTCTCCTTCATTTTCCGATCGTTTTTGCACCATTTCCTCTGGTTGTTATTGCATTTTCCTGCACTTTCACTGTCTTTTTCCAACATGTTTACTGCATCGTCATAGTTTGTTCCTAGCAGTCACTCCGGTTTCCTCCATGTTCCGACAGATTTTGCATGGTTTGTTCCTAGCATTTTCCTCTGATCGTTATCATGCTTTCCTCAAGTTTCATTGTATTTTCCAATACATCCTCTTCGTGGGGTTTCAATATGTTTTATCCAGGTGATCTATCAGTTCTTTCACACCTTGGAAAGACGTCCCATTCACCAATCAAACGGAGGTACAGTCATCCGATCTGCTGCTCTCCAACACATCTCTTACTTTCATTCGGTACCATGATCACTCCACTTCTCCAACCCTCTAGCTTTTAACGTTCTCCACTTGCACTCGTCGCAATACATTTTCCTAGCGTTCTCAACACTTCTGCCACTACTTTCGAAATCCGGGGGGGGGAAGCCGGTCTGTAAATTGCTATATTTTTGTCCACCAATTTCCAACACTTTTCCTCTTTTTTAACGTCGTTTTCGCAGATTTTCCTGCGCGCCACTGGTCTTTCCATCGTTTCCGCTCGTTAACATTGTCTTGGTTTTCACTATATTTTTAAAGCATTTTTAGATATAACATTTTCCTTGGTTTTCACTGTATTTTTCTAACATGTTACATGCCTCCTAGCATGTTCACGCGTGTCCTCCATGTTGTACTGTTTTCTACATCGTTTCCTGTTACAAGCATTTCCTAGCTTGTACACCGTTTTCCTAATATTGTCACAACTTTTCTCTTCCAGTTTCCACTGCTTTTTCTACCGTTTCCTGTGGTTACTTTCTTCTCTTTTGTAGGTTTTCACTGTGTTTTGTCCACCTTTTTTTATTACATGCTTCCTACCATTTTCACCGCTTTCCTCTATGGCTTTTTGTACCATTTCCTCTCGTTTCCTGCATTTCATGCATTTTCAATATATTTTTCCAAGAGTTTTACCCGTCTCCTTCAGTTTCCAATCGTTTTTGCACCATTTCCTCTGGTTGTTATCGCATTTTCCTGCACTTTCACTGTATTTTTCCAGCATGTTTACTGCATCGTCGTTTGTTCCTAGCAGTCGCTCCGGGTTTCCTCCATGTTCCAACAGATTTTGCACCCTTTATTCTGGTTGTTATCACATTTTCCTGCCAGGTTGTTATCACATTTTCTTTCACTGTATCTTTCCAGCATTTTCCAGTGGATTTTGCACGATTTCCTCTGATTGTTACATTTTTTCCTGCAGTTTCTATATCCTCTTCGTGGGTTTTCAGTCTATTCATGCATTTTTAACCTATTTTTCCAAGATTTTTACCCGTCTCCTTTCCTCTGGTTTGCTGCATTTTCAATGTATTCTTCCAAGAGTTTTACCCGTCTCCTTCATTTTGCGATCGTTTTTGCACCATTTCCTCTGGTTGTTATCGCATTTTCCTGCAATTTCACTGTCTTTTTCCAACATGTTTACTGCATCGTCTTAGTTTGTTCCTAGCAGTCACTCCGGTTTCCTCCATGTTCCGACAGATTTTGCATGGTTTGTTCCTAGCATTTTCCTCTGATCGTTATCATGCTTTCCTCAAGTTTCATTGTATTTTCCAATACATCCTCTTCGTGGGGTTTCAATATGTTTTGTCCAGCATTTTTAAACTACATGTTTCCTATCATTTTCACCTCTTTCCTCCATAGGTTTTTGCACCATTTCCTCTGGTTTCCTGCATTTTAATACCTTTTCAATATTAATATTAATCCAAGAGTTTTACCTGTCTCCTTCATTTTCCGATCCTTTTTGCACCATTTCCTCTCGTTGTTATCACATTTTCCTGCACTTTCACTGTATTTTTCCAGCATGTTTACTGCATCGTCATGGTTTGCGCCTAGCATTCGCTCCGGTTTCCTCCATTTTCCAAGGGATTTTCCATGGTTTGTTCCTCGCATTCGCTCCGTTTTCGTCCGTTTTCCAGGGGATTTTGTACGATTTCCTCTGATCGTTATCGTGTTCTCCTGCAGTTTCATTGTATTTTCCAATACATCCTCATGGTCTTTCCGGCCACCAAAAAGGCGGACCTAGGGGGAATCGATACCCCACCGTCAGCAAATTGCCTAGTGGTACATAATCCAGCAAAATGCTCCGTTTTCTCGCGCTCAACACAGGGGCACGGCGAGATTTCGTTCCCTTTCGGCAACCACCCCCCCCACACCCCCTATTCTCACTTCGTTCGCAAACAGCAACTAGCCAGCTAGCTGGCTTTCGTAATATACATATATAATTATATATATATATGTAAATTACATATGTGGCACATAAACTGCCATCTTTGCCCACAAGAGGGTTGAGTCATCTCCCAGCGGGTCCCAGCCGGACCCAGCCTGACAAGATCCCACCTCTTCGCACCTTTGGCTTCCAGGCCATCACATCATCCAGCACCGCCTGACATCAAGGAACCAACGAGAGCAACGAACCGCCTGAACCCATTGGTCCTGCCTCATAGTCGTGACGAGCATCAAGGAACACAATGTCCAAGGACTCATCTGCCTTATCACAAGTAAAATCAAATGGCATGAGAGAACACAACGCAAAAGTAAAGAAAACCATTTAACATCAAAACAGTTGGTTGTTCATATAAAGCGAGAACAGTGAGACCCACTCCACGAAGAGCGATGCATTCAAAGATGTGTTTCGGTACAGAGTAAAGCGACCTGCAGCAACTGCCACTGCAAGAGCGTAGTTCCAAAAAGTAGTCCCACAGCACTCATGATGCACCCATGCCTGAATCAATGAAGAAAGACAGGCGCTGAAGAACATCCGAATATAGCGGGTCGTTCTTGAAATACGGGTCGACGCCTCAAAGCTCAAAATAGGCAAAGTGTACCCAAGGTCAGCAGGAACTCTCAATGTGGCTATCTCCATCATGTCAACATCATGCATCCAGGCTTTGGGAATGTGTTGCGCCTATGTATGAGAGGAACGGATTTCGCTCCAAGAGCCTCTGGCTCGTATTCGCTGCCTCTGCGTCAAAAGACCAAGTGGCAGAAGTTGAGAATCACAGTGTGAAGACTGAGTCATAACAAAATAAAGTAGGCCAACAGCTGATTTAAATGCCTTCAATCCCAGCCTCCACACCCACTTCAGCCATTCGAACGGCATGATCAGAAACACCCAGTGAATCTAACCTCATGGAACAAACGGTCTTATAGAAACATTCATCCTGCCTGCCCTGTGGGTTCGTTGCTAGGCTTTCCTGCAGATGCGTCAAGGCGTCCCACCTCTTCCCAGGAATTTCATGGAAGACCTGAATCAGTGGAGCGAGGAAACCGATAAACAACTACTAGATCAGATCACAGTTTGCTTTCAAAAACACGAACATCTAACAAGATCAAACATGTCATACGTAAAGAAGAAGTCGTGTTGGTCGAAGTATACAGTGTCTTTCAAGTGTCTTTCAAGTGTGTGGAGGTTTCCTAAAATGGGGGTACCCCTAAATCATCCATTTATAGATAGATTTTCCGTTAAAAAGACCATCCAGCTATTGGGGTACCCCCATCTAACACTGGCGAGGCGCAACACGCAAGCTACTGGGATCTCCATAAAGCTCATGGACCAGGTCGCGGCCAACCAAACGTCCTGCGCTGTGGGCCAGGGTAAAGCCAGCCTAACCTGGGCCTAAACGACTTGATTGACTGTGAAGATTGTGAAGATAGATAGATAGATAAGATAAGATTAGATTAGATTAGATTAGATTAGATTGGATAGATAGATTGATTGATAGATAGATGGATAGATAGATGGATAGATAGATAGATGGATAGATAGATGGATAGATAGATGGATGGATAGATAGATAGATAGATAGACAAATATTAATAGAATTTTATAGATGGAATGAATTGCAAAGTCTGCATAGGCACAGTCCATTGTGCTCTAGCTGCGCAATGTAGAAGTTCAGTAGCAAAGTGACTGAGACCTAATGCATCCGTGACTTGGCTGTGGCTCTGGATGCATGGATTTCCAGCGATGACATTGCTCTGGACAAGCGCCAAGGTCTACGCATTCTCAATCAACAAATGCAGCCGGCGTGCCAGGGTGGCTGCCTATGATTCATATCACTGACATCACGAAGGACTCCACCAAAGAATAGTACTTCAAAACATGCAGGCGGGACCATTTCAAGCACCTGTTCTGCATTCAGCGGTTCTCTTACTATGCCTCTGTCCAGAACCTGCAAAACACACAGGCTCAGTTGCAGAATCTACTTCCCAAAGAGACAAGCAGCCAAAATTCTTTTGTAAAATGCAAAAGTGAAAGTTCCAAAGTGTGAAAGCCACTACACTAGACTAGTTCCTGAAAAAAAAATGCCAGGCCTGATGTAGGCTCTCCAATACCACTGCAGCGTGCCGTCGCAACACTGCTCGCGTGCTGTTGGCATAGACCTGAGGGCGCCCTCATGGACTCTGGACCCCGGTTCCTTGTAGTTGCATCTCCAGTTGCATCTCCAGTTGCATCTCCCGGGCACCAACTGGCAAGTCTTGCAAGTCAGGCGGTGAGATCCCGAAGGAATTGGTAAACACCTGCAAAGCAGGAGGGATCGCTACAGAAATATCGCAGAAACTTGGTTTTGCAGGCTACAGAAATGTAGAGTTTCAGGTTTGTTTTATCTGAAATGGGGTACCCCATTTCCCGCCAATCATCATCATTGTTCCCGTAAAAATTACAGAAAATGTGTATATTATATATATACATAAATTTGGCCCATATTGGTGTAAATTCCCCTATTTCCGACCCCTTCATGCAACTTATGACAAAAAAAGTCTGGATAGACGCAACTAAAAAAATACTTTACTTCGAGTGATAAAAACCTAACACACTATTCTGCCATATTGTCTGACATATCGTTTGGAGGTATATATGGCATATCGGGAGAACCTGTTTGGTCGCCCCAACGCGGTTGAACACGAACATTATTGGGGGGCTTGTGAAACATGCACAACTGCTGGGAAACGTGCACAACATCTCTGAAACACGCACAGCATCTCTGAAACGTGCGTATATATGTATGTGTATATATATATGTTCATATATTGTGCCATTCTATCGAACATTCTTTCTGGCAAACACTCTGATATTCTATCTGACATTCTTTCTGGCATACACCCTGACATTCTATCTGGCATACTTTCTGCATATATTCTGACATTCTTTCTGGCATTCTATCTCGCATTCTATCTGGCATCTATTCTGACATTCTTTCTGGCATCTTTTCTGGCATCTATTCTGACATTCTATTTAGGCATTCATTCTGGCATCTAGTCTGGCATTCTTTCTGGCGTTCTATCCGGCATGTGTTCGGGTCCAGGCGTGGCCCACTGCATCCAGAGCTAGGAGGACAGGAGTGATTCAGCGAAGACAGAGGTGAAGGTGCGACTCCCCCACCCTCACCTGGCAGGTGGGGAAAGATGAAACATGTTTTGCGGCATAATTGGTATCCCAAAAAATGTTCTCCCTGATTTTTTGCAGAAATGTTATGGGATACCACAATGGGATACCATAATGAGAAACATAATCCCTGCTTTTTTCTTTGCAGAATTGGTATCCCAATGGTTTCTTTTCCCATCAACCTGCCACAGCTGCTGCAGCTCCAGAACATGATGCTCCAAGAAATCGGAGTCCAGAAGCTTCACCTGTGACCATTGTGACCCAGACAGACCGGGAAGCCACGGACCCTGGGACCCTGTTTTCTGCCCTGGAAATGGAGCGGAAATGGGATCAAATGGGCCTGAAAAGAAGGAAATGATGAGAAATTCCAAGTGAATTCAACGCCCCAGTTGGTGTCCAAAGAATGAGCAAGATGATGATTAATCACTAGAGTTTAGGGGTATGTCATTTTTGGGGTAAATCCATGCATAGCAATGTTCGAAAGATGCTGAGAAACCCAATGTCAATGAGTCCACCCAAACCAAAAACTCTGAGATTGCAGACTCCAAGGTCAAACAAACCCAGAAAGAGCTCCTGACCAAAGGACAGGAATCTGGATGAATCTGGCCAGTGGAATCCTAACCTGATCATGCCATAAAGTGCGGAAGTGCGGAAGCAGTAGTCCTGCAAGTGGCCACACAGATTTTTGAATGGGGCCCAGTCGCTTTCGTTGGCATAGACCTGCAAAGCGATCAGATGGATCTGCATGGAAGAAACATCAGTATTCTCAAGCTTTGACTCAAGCGGACCTCCACTGGAGTTGACGTAGCAATATTGTCGCAAATCACACGATTGCAGTCAGCATCCTGGCAAAAATGTTTTTTTTGCACCATGTTCATTGCGAGTGTTGATTTGTTTCCTGAGTTTTGGGATATGGAAGTTGCAAATCGAGTGGCCAAAATGTCTGGTGATGAAACAAACTGCAAAAAAACACGTGGTACACAAGTCCTCGAGTAGATGCTTGCGTAAGCGGCCCAAGCAACCTTGACCTGAACGTCTTGTGCAGACCCTATTTCCCTGTTTCAAACACTCTTCCAAACCCATGAGTTCCAAGGATCCTGCTTTCGATGCCCAAGTTTCTTCCAGGCAATGCACCTGCAGACCAAGCAATTACCTGGTCTTTGCAATCAAAACGGAAGACATTAAATGTGAACCATTCAACAAAGTCTCCCCAATAGTTTTTCCATCCCAGTCAGAGGACAGAATTTTCCAACATGTAGGAACACATCTTTAGCACCAACTGTTGCACCCAGACCCATGCGCGCTGAGGGTTGAACACTCTTCTATGTGCAGAGGATACCGCGACTCAAAAGCTCCATCAGGGTATCTCAGCACATCCAAATCTTGGTTCAATCATCAATGATGGTGGACGGCTGAGGGATCGATGGATCGATGGCCTAAGCACACCGGAGGCAAATGGCAAAGCCAACAACCACGGCCTTAGCGGCTTGGCGGTTGGCAGAATTTCGGCACCATTTTTTACTTTGAGACATCCACATCAACCACACAAACACGAAACACTCAGGTGCCTCAAGCAAGTGGCCATTGCATTTTTTCATGATGACAGTACAATTTTAGCAAGCGGTTTGTCATGTTGGTAGTGCTCAATTCCCAAACATGATTGCCACTTTTGAAGTGTTGGTGTTCAAATTTCGCTGATTGTGAGGCTGCAAGTGGCTGTGCGCGCCAATACATTTGTTTGCATGTGTTCAATTGTCACTACCAGCGTGGTTAATGCTGCAATCATTTCCTCCGGTTTTTGGGCCTGTCCTTGGTTCCAATCGCTTGTATTGGTGACGCTGGGGTGATCTGCTACTGGAGCTGTCGACGCACTCAAAAAAAATCTGCACTCACTGGTTCAGTGAATCAAATTGATGTGTGTGCTATGATTCATTGTCGAAATTCCACAACATTGAGATGAATCAGCGCAGAACGGAGGCGCAACAGGTTGCAGACAGCGCGGACCACATCCCTCCCAGATCCACAGTCAAAACCGAACCCAGCCTGCTGCAGCCATTGCTCAAGCACAGAAGTCATGGTGAGTATCATCAACAAAAACGATCTGTTTGGCTACTCTCTCTGTTCAACACTCAACCGCAATGTTCAAAAAACATGCACTATGCAACCAGAAATGAATACATCCTTGGTCTTCAACAATTGCTTTGTTGGGCAATCATAAATCATAGTGAATGTGATCAGACTTTGTAAAATCACACACAAAAACGATGAAGTTGTCAGCACAAAAATATTGCAAGTGAAATGTTCACCAACAAACGTGATGTGTCCACACAAATGTGGCTAGGTAAGATTTAATGAGGGTCAATAGAACCTCAACACAAATGTTCAACACTTTTAGCACGGTCTGTTTGTTCCCAGAGCAATAGACGGGATCAAATTTTTATCCACTTTTTGTTGTGGCCCTTCATGCATTGGCATTGTTTGAAATTGATGTAAAAGTACAAACAACTGTGCGATTTATCAAGTGCAACCCATCATTACCGCAAGTAACCACCGAAATGATACATCAAATTATGGTTATAATGTGCATGCCATTTTGTGTTGATAAAACGATCCGTTTTGATGGTAGTTTCAAAGAAATTATTTGTTGTGGCGTGTAAAAACAATTAATTTTGATCTATGATGCATAAATTTCATTACAACAAATTATTTCATGCATTTTTATTGCGGGAAGGTTGGAGAACACCCAGATGTTGATTTTCCATAGCACTTGAGTTTTTCCACGCAATGACGGGTTCCGTGACACGTTTTCGTGACCCCTATCAGCCGGGCATCGCACGTGTATATAATGGAAAAATACTGCGCCTTATTGCGCCAACTGCATGGCACAAAATTCAATGAAATATTGTCACATGGGAACATCTGGTTACTCACTGGGTTTGGAGCATCCATGGTGCTGCTACATGCATGGTCATGTGACATGTATTGAAACTTCGAGGGAAACTTCACACCCCTCCATACTGGACGGTGGTTCGATTGAATCTGTAGGTTGAACACCGCTCTCGTCTTTGTCATCTGCCATTTCATGGCATCTTGATGATTGCAACTACATTTGCAATTTATTTTGCCAAACGTCTCGGCATGTTTTTTCGTGCAGTTTTTGCAATCATTTTTTCGGTCGTATCTCGACATTGATTTTGAAATATCCATCTCGTTGCCGCCACAATCCATAGTTTAGCTCAGATTTGATGGGAGTTTCCAACAAAAACATTGATTCCGAATTATTTGTTTTTACGGTTGTTTACCGGACTAGTGATTAATTGGTAGTAGCAGGACAAATTTGGATTTTGCACTATTTGAACATTTTTCCTAAATTGACATGATTTTTTTCAAAAAACCACGAATTGAAGTGAATTATCATGAGTTAACGCGAACTAATGTCAGTTATATAACGTAAATTAAGGCAATTTGATGTGAATTAACGTGAATTAAGGCCGAATTCACGTCTTGTTTTTCAGGATTTTTGGCATGTTTTATTTAAATGATTTTGGTTGATTGTTGGTGCATTACGTTTGAAATTTTTGATTGCATGGTTGAATAGGTTTAAATTTGGTTTGTCCTGGGAACCTATGACCACCTAGGCCAAGAAAATCCGCATAAATTTCATTGGGACAGGTGGCTTTCCAAGTTTCCCTTTGACTCAAAATTTGGAGTGCTCTATAACTCTAAAAAACATGAATTTTGGGTTCTATCCCGCGGCACTGCAGCAAACCCAGACAAAGGTGAAGGTTACGATCATCCATACCGGTCATTTAATTTATGGAAAGCATGAATGGATGGCAATTATACTTGGAACAAGTCAATGGCAAAAAAAATCAATAGGCCAAGAAAAATGCAGTATATTGATATATGTTTTTCTCTCTCTCTCTCTCTCTCTCTCTCTCGCCTCTCTCTCGCCTCTCTCTCGCCTCTCTCTCGCCTCTCTCTCACCTCTCTCTCGCCTCTCTCTCGCCTCTCTCTCGCCTCTCTCTC
>CAMXCT020003817.1:27514-53043 GCA_947184155.2 Cladocopium goreaui
CTCTCTCGCCTCTCTCTCTCTCTCTCTCTCTCTCTCTCTCTGCCCGCGGCGAACGTGCTGAGCCGTGAAAATTCAAGAACCGATGACAAATTGAATGAACCAACCCTACAGTGGTACAGTCTCAGCGCTGCTAAAAGAAATGTGTTCACTGTGCTGATTATTGAAGCTGGGCCCAAAGCGACCCAAATTGACCCCAAATTGAAGCCACACTATGCACATGTAAGTCCAATTCAGGTCCAACATGGCGCAACCTGGCGCAACCTGGCGCCGTCTGGTGGCAGTTTCGCACCAAGTTGGGCCCGACGTGCACACAACATGGGGAACACGGCTCAACACGCAGCTTTGTTGGTGCCAACAAAATGTGGCAAATACCTGTGAAAACACGTTGCCAGAGCTCAAACAAAACCAAACAAACAACAATTGCCAGATGACAGAGAGGGAAGAGATCCCTCTATGCCATATCAAAAGCATGCACAGAAACTCAAAACAAATTAGTAGCTCTTCCACGATAAACAATCGGAGATTGGACAGTTGTGCAGCAACACTGACGAAGAATAAAATGTGAAACGGTCTGTACATTCGCAAGTTGATCCACTTAGAGTCCTCTCAGATGCGCTTCTTCTAGCATCCGTCAAAACTGTAGGTCCCTAGTCAGAATGAAGTGAGTCTCACCGTCAACTGCGCAGTGTATAAAGCAACACCAGTCATAAAGTGTTCCCCGATACTTCTGATCTGACGCCCTCCAATGAGGGGGGCACGACCAATAAACGTCAAATAGTGGAAGTGAAGGGTCAGGGCTCAGCCGGACTGCCCGGACCGACAAAGAAGGTAACTCGCACACCAGGGATAATCCGCATAATGTCTGAAGAGGGCTAAGCTGTAATGTCCAATGTTTGCATTCATCATAAAAGAGGTGGACAGTAGCGCTCGAGTTCCGAGAGTCCGAGACCGACACTACAACTGCCTCAATACTTTGCATCACTGTGCAGGTGTGCTTGCCTGTCACGAGCGTGTGTCGCAAATCAATTAACTGGGAAGTGCCATGCAGAGGTACAGGGAGGCCCCAACTCCGTCTCCAAAAATAATATGAATTTCAGGTGCCAAAAAACGAACCCAAAACTAGCCCCTTGTACCTGCTTGTCTTGATCATGACTCTATTTCCCTTTCTCGTCATGTTGCTTTGAGGCAATTTGAGCAAGTTTCAAATCCCATTGCTGCAGCAGATTTTTTTTTTCTTCTGGTACGGCCGATACCGCTCTAAGGCTCGCTCCTGAAATTGGCTCGGTCCTGAAATTAAAAATTCAACACGAAACACAATGGTTTCTTTGAGATGAGGGCAAATCCACACGGAACACCAACCAGACAAAACCAAAAACGACAAAAAACCAGACGACCCGCAAATCCGCCAGATGTGCTGTTCGCCACGAAAAACAACAGCGAAACAACAAAGGAAACGGGGCCAGAGCCCAACACAGACCAAACACAAATCGATTTGCCACTAGACACAATAGGGTTAACTGCGAAAATCCAACAGGGCCTAATTACAACCACTAGTATCGTGCGCTTGCGTCGAAATGGGTCGGCTTAACTCCGCGTCGAGCGTTTAACAAGTTAAAACCCAAAAACACGACGGCTGTCACTGCAAAAACTCAATTCCCTTTTCCACACCGGAAAACAAAGCAAGGAAGCTGTCTATCCAGCTATGTCGTGCACATGCAGCTTGCATGTTTGACTTCTCTTGTTCTGGCTGGTCTGCTCTGTTGTAAAAAGGCAGCGGCGGCATGCACAACAACTTCAGAATAAAACAGTCTCCATAAACTTCTTCTCACTCAAAGGCGGTGAATTCGACCTGTTCGAATTCACCATGTTGTTCCAAAAATATTTCTGTCCATTCGCATCTTCTTGTCAAATTCCAAAAACATCGAAAACGTTGGCAAAAACATTTGGCAACTTCCAGAAACGAAAATGCAGTCCAGTTGAGAAAACATTCTGTTGAGATTGTTGAAAAACATCATGCACATGGAGTTGATAAACGACGTCAAACTTCACCTCAAAAACGTTCGCACCAAAACTCATCCCAAATTCATTTGCTGTCCAGATTGCATCAAGTGCAAATGAATTTCACAGAAAACGAAGTTCTTTTCCAAAAAGTTGATGTCAAACATCATCATCCAAAAATAACCAAATCTCCATGCTTCTGTATTCAAATTCAGATGTCTCCACATCGTTCTGCATCATTTCCAGAGTTCTGCCCAACCGTATTGTCAAAAACATCAAAGCATAGCCACCATGCCAGTTACATGCAGGAAACGTAGCACATGCCCACTGTATGCACGGGAGCGTATATTTCCATACCCCCTTTTGCTGCGTTTCCCATCCGTCCAAATCCAGCTAAATTCAGTCGAAGTCAAAAGCTCATACATGCTGTCCATATGTATCAAATTGCCGTCATCTGTTCAACCTCATGTGAGGACTTGCACACGAAGTCGCATCTTCACACCAGTTGCAGATGTATTGCAAAAAAATACTTGTGTACTCGAATTAATCCTGTGTTTATATCCATTGACCGTGTCCACATTCTCATTGATGTAGAAAGAAAACGAAAAGGTTGTGCAAGAATGCCACATTGAAATTGCTCCACAACGAATTCCCTGCAGTCCAGCTCATCTCAAAGGAAGCCCAAAGATTCTGCAGAGAACATTCATCGCAACAAATTCCAGGCACATTGCACATGCAAAAATAGCCACATTCAGCTCCATGTTGTCCGCATTCACCCCATCAGCGCCAGGAAAATTCACGCTGGTAGACATAGCCTGCATTGAGAAATGCGTCCACCCTGCAGTGAATTAAGAAGGCACAAAAATCAGGACCTTGTGTCCTTGGCGTTGGGGTCAGTTTCTTGCGGAACTGGCCAATCATCTTCTTTGCGTAGCGGCACTCCTCCATGCTTTGGTTGAAGACCCTCACAACAAAGTCATGGTAGGTGATGGGCTTTTCGGCAAAACGGCCCATCTTGAGAAGCGTGCATGACCAGTGATATGTATCCTTGATCCATGCAGGTTGTGGCACATTGAAATCGACCTCTTCATAGTCGATTGTGGCATCCTTCCAGTTATCATCCCACTTGTGGGTTGCCGGCAGTCCTGACTGCACCTTTGGAAACAGTGGCGGGGAGTCACCGGTGTCGGAGATAAACGAAAAGCTTCCCATGACACTGCTGGCACTCTCTGCATCCGAATTCGACTCGACAGCCTCATGCCGTCTTTTGGAGCCATCGGTCATAGCGCCATTGTCATGCATTTTGTTCGAATTGCCTTCCACAACCTCCGGAGGTTCTTCGGAGATGCGTGCACACTTCGAACCAGAAGCTTTGGGAGCAGGCAATGTTGGTCCTTTTGGACCCTGCTTCCCTTTGTCTCCTTCTTTCCCTTTGGAATCACCTTTGAATTCTCCCTTTGCCACATTCTTGCCACCTTTGTCATCTTTGCCACCCTTCTCAAATTCCTTGCCGCCTTTTGCAGATTCTGGCTTACCACCTTTCTCGAATTCTGGCTTGCCACCTTTGGTATTGTCAGGCTTCCCACCTTTGTCATAGCTCTTCCCTTTGCCTTTCTGCTCCTGGAACGCCTTCTCACTTCCAATTGCAGATGCAGGCAATATCGGTGGGTCTGCCTTTGCTGAAGGAGGTAGAGGAACCTGTGCATTCAATTTTGGAAATCCTGCAGACTGACCGTCTCCATCGGCACAGTAGCGGTTGGCAATCTCAGCGATGGCCGCAGCAGCAGCTTTAGCCTCTGCAATATCCGCATTCTTCTGCACCACATTTCCAAAAATCTGTATCACAGGCTTGTCATTCTTCGGGTCTTTGACATCATCCTCAATCCAAGGGTCGTCATTAGGATCATAAGGCCTATCTTGCCATTTCTTGTGGTATTCACGTGCATCGACGATCCCTGAATTCCCTCCAGCTTGCAAAGTAGGCGGAGGTGCTGCCGGAGGCACCTTGTACGCATTCTGGTTGTAGGCATCCGGCCATAGGGCACCAGGTGGTGCAGCCGATGCAGCTGATGAATTCGTGCCTGTCGGAGCATGCACTTTGGAGGGACTTGGAGGCACATGCGATTCTTCACAGTCCATCCAATCATCATCATCCGGTGGGTAGTGTCGGTTCATAGGGGCATTCTTGACCTCTTTCTTGTGCACAGTCAAGAGTTCGTTCATCTTCCCACCTGCCTCAGCCTTGCGCATAAGCTCACGCAATTGGTCCCATTCTCCCTGCGTCATGTCCGTTCCCAAGACTGGGTCATTGGGGTTGTAAGGCATCGAATTCCCCTTCTGTCCACACCATCCAGAAGCATCACTTTGCCAGTGCTGTGGTTTTGAAGCCATGGCGTCACGTCAGAACCTAATTCCTAATTGTAAACTGTTTCAACCCTCACACACACACACACGCAGGAGTCGAGTGCAGCAGTTTAGCCGTTTCAGGGGTTCCTAAGTGTCCGCAACTGCTGAGTTGGGCGTGTGAGTGAATTCTGAAACCTGACATCCTTAGTTCTCCAGGCAGTGTTCTGACTTGCATTCTGTATCCAAAACATTGCAAACGAAAACAAACTTCTGTCCAACCCTGTCCACATCAGTCCAATGCAAAATCAACTGAACATGCAGACATGACTGAACATGCAAAAATCACTGTGTTTCTACATCAATGCAGTTCTTTGACATCAAAACTCTGTGCTTCGCGTACGCCAGTGCTTCGCAGATAAAACAACTGTGCTTGACTGCAGTGCTTCACATCACTGTCGTTTGGTTTCAAATTTGTTTGAAATAAGACATGCAAAACATCTTTGGTTCTCACATGCCAAAAAAAACTTTCCTTCACACATCACACATCCCCCTTTTAAACTGGCGTCGTCCGGAGACGTGCAAAACAGATAAAACTAAAACAGTTCCACCTGCCACGCAAATTTCTTCAAGAAAATCATGCAACAAGCAGGTCAAAAACAAGACAAAAAACGTTTGTTTGGTTTCGGTTGTTTCATGCGACATGCAAACAAAAACATGAACATGCTCAGGGGTCCTTTCGTCCAGCACGAACTGCGGCCAAAATGGCCTTTGCCAGTTCTTTGTTGTACACACCGGTTGCTGTCCAGTTGACATCATACATCCCTGCATGCTTTTCACACTCGCACCAACCAAAACGCTTCGTGAGCAAATTGCAAAAACCAGCCGACGCACTACAAAAGATAAGCACTTTACCGATAGGCAATCCATTCGGTGCTTGCATACCGGTTTGACACAAAAACACTTCAGCATCAAATTGCAAACCACATTGTTTTAAAACTCGTTTGGTCTCTTCGCGTTTCCATATGTTGTTGTTTCGGGGCAGTTCGAAAGACCTCGAATTCCCAAGCAACAAATACTTAGAGACGTTCTCCATGATACCTTTCCATGACCTGTCTGCCTCTGACTCAATCGTTGCAGAAAAATTCTTGAGTGGAGACCCTGAGCTACAAGGAGTAGAAGCGTGCACATGCACCCAACGGTAGCCTAACTGTTGGTGAACCTCAACAAACTCTTTCACCTTTTGAAACATGTCCGCAGTTTCCATTCGCTTGACTATACCGATATAGGGCATGCGTGCAACTTTGCAGGCTTCTCTCAAAGCTGAATTAGTCCCACAACAAACTTCCACAAACGCAACATCTTGCTTGTGATCAACCCTACTGTTGATGAGCATGACATCGCGAACTCTGTGCAGGTCTTGCATAGGCATTTCAGGAGTCTCAAACCCTAAACTTGTGCGGTGTCTCAGGAAATCTTTGGTTCCCAAACACTTGGTAAACAAATCTGCCACATTCTCTGTTCCGGCGCTGTGTTCAACCAAAAGTTCATTTGAGCTAATCTTAGCTTTCATCCAGGCCATACGAATTTCAACATGACGACTTCGTTTGGGTATATCCTGTCCAACTAATAATTGCAAGGCTGAAGAGCTATCTGACTCCAGCAAGATTTGTGGCACATCTCTCTCTCTCTCATTTCACCAATCCCTGTGTAAACACGATGGCAAAAATTGCTAAACGCAACAGATTCTTGGGCAACCATTTGCAATGCATACAACTCTGCTTCACAAGAGGACAATGACACAGACTGCTGTTGCCTAGCCAATGACCTAACCAATGCACCTTCACAAAACACAACTCCACCAGAAATTCCTTTTCTACCATTGAATCTGTATGGAGCAAACGATGCATCAGAGAATGAATGCAAAATTGAATGTCTTGCAGGCCCAATCATCAAATTCTCGTATTCTGGGGATGGTAACCTCAAACATGTTCCCACATCTTCAAACAGAAATCGCAGCAAAGAACGAATGGCAGCTTCAGTGCCTTGGTTGGGCTTTGCTTGCTGACTTCCAATTAGACTGAGATACAGTTTCAGGTCGTGCCTAGACTGTGCCATCCACAGAAGCTTGCCAAGTGCTCGGCGAAATCGTGAATATGCAGAGGGAGAGAGTTCTTGCAATTGATTCTTGTCACCCATGGCCTTGTCCAAAATGCCGGCCACATCCGGCACAGATGCAGATCCTTTTGTGATGTTGAATTCAGTAAAGGTCGTATCCAAAAACTTTGGATCCACGCCAATCGTTAAGGAGTCGTCATCAATTCCACGATGCACATGCCTGCCAATAAAAATTAAACGTCCACCTCCATGTCGTGCAGGAAGGATGATTCCGGTCTCCTTCAAGGGCACGGCTTTGCCAATTGCTTTCTCTACGATCTTCTCAGCTTTCTCAGATTGGCAACAAAGGAGTAGGTCGTCCACATATGCGACAAGCAGTGCAAGTTCTCCATTCACGACACCTTGATAAATGCATGGTTCGACCTCGTCAGAAGTCAATCCAACACCACGGATGCTGTCACTCAGCAAATTCAGCCAGTGCAGCGATGCATCTCGAAGACCATTCAAGGCTTTATAGAGCAACAAGTAGGCTTGTGAGCCATCAGGCATAGAGACGGAGAGGGGCAGCTTCAGCACAATCACAAGTCCATGAGGAAGGGGTGAATGCATGAAGGCATGGGAAACATCAAGTCCTTTCAGTCGAAGAGCACGTTGGGCAGCAAGAGTGAGAACGAAATGCAGGCCCTCAATGCTTGGTGTTGGGCTCGAAATTCCCAGCTTTCGTGCACTAATTCCTTTATTCAAGTCCTTTGCAACTATTCGGACTCTGACCCGTGACTCACTTTTGTATGCTGAAACCCATCTACTTGGAATCACACGCATGAGCGGGTGTTTCTTTTTCAACGCATCAACCTCAGCTTGTCCTATGACCTTTCCGGCTCCACATTTCTCCAAATTACCAATTTCCTCTTTCATACCCTCAAAACCAAGGTCCACGTCAAGTTGCATGAGTGAGCTATCATCAATTACTTCATCCGGTTTCCATAGCAGCACTTCTGAACCACCAAGTTTCACTTTCACACACTGGTGATCCTTTCCATGCGCAAACTTAATTGAATTAAGCTCATTATCAAACAACTCAGGACTCGTGGCTCGTGCATTCTCTGGTCCTTGTTCCAAACACCATGCAACAGGTCCTAAGACATGAAAAGCATCATCCATGACGAACAAATCAAGGGTCATTGGAACTTGTGTTCCAGCTGCACGTTCAGCAGCCATCTCATCTTCCAAATCCTCAACTGATTGTTCTGCCTCTCTCTTCATGCCTGAACCTTCAGTGTCCATACTTAGACCAACCTCCTCAGAACCTGCGCCAACCGGAGTTGGGCCGTTCTCAGTTTCAACCTCCATATCTTCATGTCTCACCTCAAGTCTCGGTCTTGCAACATTAGGCACAACATCAGGCATTGCACTGGGAGTTTCACTCGCCTCAAATGCAACACGTTTTCTCTTACACTCAGCATTATGCCTCATTCCAGGTACATCCATTCCAGAATCACATGCAGGACACCGGGGTGTCTTTGGAAAACACGCACATCTGACCTAGCAACATCTGGAGACGGAGACGGAGACTTTGGTGACACTTTCGGAGATGCTTTAGGCAATGCAGGTCCATCAGAAGTAGATGCACGAATTGGGTCTTGTCGGGCAATCTTCAATTCACCTGGCTTTCTTGGTTGAGATGGAGTTGACTCCACTGGTCTCTTCTTTGGCATAGGGGCTCGGAAGCCTGGATCAGATTCTTTCATTTCTCGCACTAAGTCACCTGGAGCACCATCGGGGTACTCAACAACATCATCATCATGCATAGGTTGCTCAACATGGGCATCAGGCAATCTTGGTCTTGCAACATCTGGAGGAGCCGGCTCAATGCGAATTCCTTCGCGTGTTGGCAATGGTTCTCCTTGCACTTGTCCACCTTCAATCTCAGAAAACAACTGATCACCAATGACTTGGTTCCACACTATTGGCGCGATTGGCTTGACATTCCTTGCAACAAAGCGCTTCAGAACTAATTCACCATCAATTCTAACAGCACCTTGCACAACTGGTCCAATATCCAAACCTGAATGCACAAACGCAGCTTCAATACTTCTGGTCTCATTCGGTGATTGGGCTCGCATGCTGCTGGGCAATTCGGCAAGGACAGTTTGACCAAACATTGCAAAGGAAGGTCGAGACAACTTTCGTTGTGTGGAATATTCCAATGGAGAAAAGTCAGTTCCATGAGCTTTGGAAAAATGGTTGTGGCTCAATGCAATGTAGGTTGCAACATCTTGCAGTCCACGTTCAGTAAAACAGACATCAGCACCACCTTGGTGAATTTCAGCACGCAACACAGCAAGGGATTCCTTAAGTCTTCTCACAGCTCGTTCAGCTCCTCCATTGCTTTGGTGTTGTTGAGGTCGTGCACGACGAACCAAGAAGGTATACTTGTCAGAACTGGTTCCAACTAATTCAGAAACTGCACGTTCGGCATCAGTATGCAGGACGACCGAAGAAGTCGATGACGCAAGGCCGAAGTGGTCCAGCCATTTGCAAATTTGATTCTTCACCGATCTTGTTTCTTGTCCCACAATGACATAGCCCACACAGTTTGTAGATAGTTCAGTTAAAACCAAAACTTTGACAGTTCCGTCTAAGGATTATCGTGTAAACGATTTGGGCTACGGATGGGTATATGGAAAAATACTATATATGATCAGAAATATGTGTAACATATACATGGAAAAATGCATCATTTTTTGTCATGTTTTCTGATAACTGCATTTCCGACTTGCACAGTTTAAGTATATCTTCTAGAATGCATATGTAGCAATCCAACAACAGAATGTTGCAGATTGCAGATTCCTTTTCACCAACTATCACAGACTAAGTCTAAAATGTATTCTTTACCTAGACTTGACATCCAGCTGCACTCTGCTTTGTATATTTTCGCGCCTCTCGATCGTTGTGAAGTTATGCTAACAGTTTAACATAACACCAGACCAGACTCTCTAAAACCAAGATCAACATCAACCACGCATTACTCTCATACGTATGTGTTTACCTTTTTTTGGAGGAATCATTGCTGGTGTTTGCAAGCTCATGTGGCTTGTTGTTTGCGCAATGCAAGCACAAATCATATTTGGACGTTCTTCGCGTAGCAACGCTAGAACACGCAGGGCTCACATGGAAGTGCGTACCCGCTCGCGTCACAAAGATCTGGTCTGGAAGGAATGATGGTGTTGGAGCACATGTAGAACTCTTGTCCATGTCAACTTTCGGTCCGACCTTCGAAGTAGGAGTGCAGCAATATACAACACTAAGCGCACCGATGACGCCGATAGTAAGTCCAGCAGCGAAGCTAAGCAACATAAACAAGACGAGCAATGACATTCTGCGCAGTGCGAGGCTTTACTAGTTTCCTGATTGCAATCTTGATCCATACAATGCAGAGATTCGTGATTCGACATCACCTCAACCTAGACCATCACGTCACCTTTGTCTCATCACCAATGGGACCATGTAGTATGGTATAATGATAATGAAACTAATGTCTCAAATGAAATATAAAGGGCAGCCTCCCAGTGTTCACACATTGAGAAATGAACCTATGTAAATAGTTATATATATATTTGTCTTTAAGGTGATCGATCAGAATCAGAATCTCCATACTTTTGCGAATGTTGATGGTTCATCTCTGTTTGGATGTGTATCCCCAATCCCCACTAGTCATTGATTTTTATCACAAAAATAACTCAAAAACAATTGATGATAGTATGAGTATGCCCCATACTTTGCGATGTTTGGTGATTTCTCCGCCAAATTCTGGTTTGAACTAAACATATACAACAGCTTTGCCTTTGTCTTCGTATGTTTCCTTTGCGTGTATCAAAAGCATTGATTTGTTTTTTCCACTGTGCTGTGCATGGTCGGTGTCCCAAGTCATTGGCGGTTCTCCTTGTCCAACTGAATCCACCGTCTTACCTGGTACGCCTGTTGAGGTGTAAAAAAAACCAAGGCTGCAAACCCCATCCTTCGGATTCAGGGTAGTCTCTTTGGTAAGGTATTGGTGGATAAATTTGCATCCACCTCAACACTTTAGATCGTTGGGTATCATTCATCCACGGCCAAGCAAGCTCCCAATCATCATTGGGTGCTGCCAGCGCTAAGCGGGTATCTTCATCATCTTGACCTGGCTGTAGTTGTTCATCATGAGCTTGTTGTTCATCAACTTGTTGGTCACTCGCACAGTGGTCTCCGTCCTCACCTGGGTTCATATTGCCGCGCGTAATTACACAGCTTACATTAGTTCCTTATGGAATACATACAAAATCCAAAGAAATGATGACGAAAATGAAGTTTAAAACAATCATAATCATATCAAAAAACCGTTGGATTTCGTGTTACCGTGTTACCCTGTTCTTGAGGAACTATGTTGGGTTGTTGAATTTTCCATGGTGTCGAAACTGCTAACAAATTCCCTTGTAACAATTATACCAACCACAGTCACTCGAACCGATAACAACATATATTGTATTTAGTATTTAAGTCTTGGACTCGGATGTTAACCTGGAATTAGCTGTATAGAAAAAACAAAACAAACATATAGTTATTTGTAGTCTTGGATGTTACCCCTTTCAGAAGAAACCAATCATAATGTCGGGTCCCGTCCCAACCCTAATATATGAAATTCAAACAGAGATACTATCACCGTGTTGTGGTCCATTGTCATTCTGGTCACGACGTGGTGTTCTAAACCTTTGCAAAATTTTCCCACAGTCTCCACACCGTTCACGGCTATATTGGCCATTCGACCCAGCCCATGTTCTTCTTGAAATCGGGTGCTCACATGGTGCAGTGTCGGCACAACGTTTACGCTTTTGCTGCGACATCTAAGAACTTGTCTTGAAGGTAAATCAACGGAAACATGTTTTCTGTTAGTAAGTGTTTGACATGCTCTAACATCTTTGATCAACATTGAAAGCAGGTGTGAAGCAGTTGTGCCAGCTGCAATGATTGAATTGAACCTTGGTCAACGAGCACAAGATAACTCATCATAATAACAAGTTTTAATATCACTATGTATCATCTTCATCCTCATCCCCATCCTCATCATCCTCCTCATCACCACCATCACCAGAACCATCACCATCATCATCATCATCACCAACATACATCATACATCATACATAATAGTAATATTTAAATCGTACATCATACACCATCATTACGATAACCATCAACAACATCATTGCCATAATCTTCATCATCACCATCATCATTCACATCATCCTCCTCCTCCTCCTCATCATCAGCATCATCATCATCATCCTCCTCCTCATCACCATCATCATCATCACCATGCACCATCACCACTACCATCATCACCATCACCATAATCATCGTCATCATCGTCGTCATCATCATCATCATAATCACCATCATCATACACCACCACCACAACCATCATCATCATCATCATCATCATCACAACCACCATCACTATCATTATCACCATCATATTCATCATACATCATACCTTAGATTAAATTGTACATCATGATAATCATCATCATTATCATCATCATAATCACTATCATCATCGTCATCACCGTCATAATCAATTTCATACCATCATCATTGTGCGAATCCCATGAGCATACAAGTTTGTTTTTGATCACCTTTGCCCTCACTCACGCACGTGTTTGTGTGTGTGTTGGTCTGTCTGTTATGTAGTCAAATTATGCGATTGCATATTGCAATCCGCATGTGCGTCAAAACCACAATGACGCAGCTCAGAGTTCAGAGCAACACTTCTATGAGTGTTGGCCTTTCAAGACTCTTCTAGTGTTGGAAGACACGCGATTCGGGTAAAAGAAAAAACATACTTATCATTATCCAATGAAACGAAACCAATGTAATCAATAACAGTTAAACACCATGTGTGGTTTTCATACAAACAAACGGATTGACTGATCAACTTTGAAATGCTGATTCGAAGCCAAGTCATGGTTAGCAAGTTAGTTAGCACGTTCATGGATGGTCACTCGCAACACCAGCCTATCTAGAAAGTAAATGCAAGTAAGATTGAAATCCCGACAAAACCCTCAGGGTCAGGATTCAGGGCCTGTATGGTGGCCTTTAGGCTTTGAAATTTCCATAGTGGTCTCACTAGGCCTCATTCATCAGCGACCTCGTGCGCGACCCCGTCCACGCGCACGTTTGTTCTCAGAAGCCTGCGCATTGTCAGTGATGATGATGATGATGATGATGGTGGTGAAGACCATGGCTGAGACAAATAGAAATATAATGATGGTAAGTAAGGATGGTGAACACAAAATGATAAATTTAACCAACTTGAATCGTTAAAAAAACTTTGAAAAATAAAGAGTTTGGTGGTTGGTCAGTTTGGTCAGTTGAGCCTTTTGAAAGTCTAAAGATATGGCATATACATTTGTTTTGCTTTGTTGTGGCCATTTGTTAGAACTTCAAAAGCAAAAATCAGTTGCAATGTCTATCATCTAGCCTTTTTCAGTTCAGCCAAATGAGGATCGTCCTTGAACAACTTCTTGGTTTCGGCTTGTAGTTTGGCTACTGCGGCGATCACCTTGTCTTCCTTGCTTGCCGCGCGTTTGGGACGTGCCGCCTCATATGATCAGGTTTGTTGTGTTCCGATGGTGGTGCTGGTGGATGGTGTAGGTGGTTCAGGATTACAAACAACGCAAATACAAAATGCTTGGTCGAAATGTAATGTTGAAATTTAACAAACAAATCCATAGTAAGATTTGAATTTGAATAATCACTCATTTGTTGAAAAGGTAAACTGCTACTACGCCTTTACCTCAAATAAATCCAAATATTTCTAGATTGTTGATTTGATCGTGTCAAGTGTCAATAAGTTAGGTCAAGGAACTGATGCATCACCTGGCGGTGAAAGAGGTGTAAAGAATGCTCCATCCACGGAAGCTTTGCCACGCATGCGGCGGATTGGCCCCCGTGTTGTGTAGTCCCTTTGCGTAAGAACTTCTTGCTGCTCCAACACATGTCTTGTTCTGGCACGTTTTGAGGAACGATTAGGTGTCGGAGGACGGTCTTCATCTCCAATGCGTTTCCTGTCACTGGTTGGTGGCTGATTCTCCTTGTTGATGCGAACCAAATCCACGCTAGGAATCTCACCTGTATGCGAAGAATCCATTTCCTGAGCACGACGGGTAGAGATTGATTTATTGATAAATATCGTCTGGTGATTAGGAATCAGACGTCGACATCAACATAGGCCAGTATATAATATGATATAATATGTAATATAAACAAAGAATAATATTAAAACAATGAATCATAGTATATAATATTAGTATACAGTATACAGTGCATATTAAGTCAATCTAATATTAAGTTAGTATATGGTACAATATGTATAGTGTATCTACTAAATATAATGTACATAAAGTAACTATAAGATGTCTATACTATATATATATACAACAATACATAAAGTTTATTTAGAAAAGTGTGTGTGTATATTATATAGTATAAATATCTAGTCTACACTGCATTATACATATAGTATATTCAGTATGTATATACATATATTATCGTATATTTAATATACCTGGTATGTAATTTTGTAAACAGGAAACACTGTATATATATATACTTAGTAGTATATAATATATAGTATATATGTAGTAAAATAATGCATATATATATGCATATATATATATATCATATTATATATTATAGTATGAACTGTCAAACCAAATCCAAGGTTCCATTTTTGTTGAAAGTTCATCATCCTTCGTTTCCATTGGCACATCCTGTAACAGGACGCACCGGCTCATGACATACAACCGAGCACAAAGTGGTATTGTTTAAGTGTTAATTTATAAATGCTCCAAATTCAAATGTATAAAGAACACTCAGCCAAACATATAAATTCATTGAAACAGAAAACTTTCTCATTTGAATGTACCGTGTACTGTGCGCAGTGTTTTTTTCACCTGTCCTCGGCCGCGCCATTGTCATCATCACTAACAATCATCGGTGCATCCTCAGGTACTTCTCGGCTTGGTGCAGATAGTGTAGATGCATTGCCAGTGTGTTTGCGATCACATATGTAATAACAAACAGACAACCTAAACAAACAAACATACAGACAGACAAACAAACAATTAGAATTTGGTGTTTTCACCATACTAAACCGCTTGGCCCAAAGAACTAAGAACCAAGTAAAATACACAAACATTATTGTAGGCAGTATTAGGCAGGTGAAATAACATGTTTTCAAACCAAATGGCCTCGGGAACTGGCGACTTGAAATATGTATTGACATACTTCCGAACGTTGTCAGGATGGCTGTCAAGAGGCAAGGATGGTCCAGGCAAAGCGTTTTTGATTTTTTTCGCGTGCTTTGCTGTGGCTTTTGCTTCTGGAGTTGGTCTGCTTGTCAAAACCTCAGGGATGTTAGCATTGCTGCTCTGTGCTGGTTCACTCAATGCCTCAGCGGTGGTTGCTGCAGGAGTTGCTGGCGCTGCATCTGCTTTGCTTTCAACCTGATTCTCATCACCTGCTGTAGCTGCTGGATGTGTCTCATGCTTGCATGTTTCCCCATGCGGCGGAGCTGGTGTTGGTGTATCAATGACATCATTGTGTCGACAACCAACTGCTGCATCTGCTGCTTGCCAAGACATTGTGCTGTCATGTGGTTCTGCAGCATGAGCGGATGTGTTTTGTGCTTCAACATGTTTGCCTTCTGTTGGTTGTAGGTTGCCATCTTTGTTGTGAGATGGCTGAGAGTCTGTTGAATCTTCAGTGGTTGATGCCGGTGCTAAAGTTTCCTTCTGCTGGATGGCTGTCTCAACTGATGGTTGTTCATTCTGTTGAATGTCTGCCTCAGCTGCTTGTTGCTTTTCATCATGTTGGTCGGTTTGGACGAGTTCCATTTCAGCTGCATGTGGAACTGATGTCTCAGCTGATGGCTGTTCCATGTCAGCTGCATTTGTTGCTGCTGTTGAAACTTCAATGGCTGAGGTTGCTGCTGCTGCTTCTGGTTTTATGTCTTCAATTGCTAGCAAGATCCCATTGCGCTTGCTGCTGTGTGCTCCATTCTGAGGTGGCTGCAGTGTTGTTGTCACTTCGGGCTTTGCTGCTAAGGTGCTCTCCTGCTTGTCATCACTGAGATCATCCATATTGCAATGTTGTTTCTGATCTTGTGTCAGTGCTCCATGCATGTTGCTCTCAAGATCATCCATGTCGCTTTGTTCCTTTGCTTGTGGTTCCATTTGCTCTTCGTCTTTGTCGTGCTTCTCATTTGATTGCATTGGTTGATCATTGGTTTTGTCATTTGCGTTGATCTCACCAACACCATCGCCAGCATCGCCAGCTTGTCTCCTGCTTTTATCATGATCCTTGCGTTCTTTGTTGTCAATGTGTTCTCGTGTTTTGTTCTTTTTTGCTTCTTCCTGCATTGGTTTCACTATCAGTTGGTGTCCTTCATTCGACATTAACAGCCTTTCTCGCAAGTTGAAACCATGTGTGATAGAGCTGGTAATTGGTGCTAGGAGCTTGTTGGTGGTGGTGAGATTCAACCAAAAATCCTTCAAGTCCACCTCGAAACCACGAATTTGGCTTTCTGACCCGCAAACGCATTGTGCATACACTGACACTCCATGATCAGGATTGCCTTGTGTTTGAGAGTGTGATAAAAAAGAAACATAAAGAAAACATACTTGTAAATGAATAACAATAGCCATGTTATTATATATATATATCGTTATATCTACTATATTTGTTGTGTTGTATATTACTGTGTATATATATATATATTATCTTATAGTGAGAAAACTTAAAGCATATCACTTGGGTCAAAGTAAAGGTAATTACAAACATAGTTAGTGAAACCAAAGGACCTTCTGAAACAAACCATCCAGGCGGAAGAATCATAGCTGAACCCGGACGCAATGAAGCCCACACAGCATCAGCTTGGCGAAGCACAGATGAACTTTGCTGCTGAACAAACTCAATGAAATCGAGAATGTCAACGGGATGCTTTTTCATGACCTTGGTGTACAGAACAGCCAACTTTTCAATGTGAACTGCCACCACAAAGCGATCTCCCTGTAGTGCAAGTTGGAAACGTGGAAACAAAAAGTCCGTAGGTCCAATGAAAGTGCTCTGCATACCACCAGGAACAACCACCATCTCAAAGATCCTTAGTCGAAAGTTTGTATTTGGCTTATTACGTTTGCAAAGCAAACATATGAGAAAAAAAACGATAAACCCTTACTAATGCAAATGATGGGGCTTGTGGTTTGGAAAAACTCAGCACAAAATCTTGATGTGATGCAAACGCAAAACCAATAAAGTTTCGGTTTGGGTTTGTTTTCTTGATTTGTCTTTGTTGAAAAACATCAAATCAAAAAAAACCTTGCTAAAGCAAAACAAAAGAAACTTATCCAAGTGCTTCGTTCTGTGTGATGCGTTTCTCAGATACTTTGACAAAGCACAAGAGAAGTGCTCCATGTGGCTCCCCATGCTTGTGTTGAGAATGTCTTGAAAGTCTGGAAAGCCAATTCGTTTTTGTAGCTTTGCGTATGCTCCTGTGTCATTGGGACAAATTTTCTCAGCTTCAGGAAGGATTTCCTGCATCACTTTTTGAAAGAAATCGGGAACATCATCGTCATCAAAGATAATGCACTCAGAATGACACAAGTCCAGGCGTTCTTCGCCAGGTACCAAGGAAGACTTGTCAGTCCGACATGACACCCGCACAATCTGCGAAGATGATTCACCTTGAAGAAAGTCTTTGTGTAGAAGCCACCCTCGAACTACTGGTCCAGTTTCAAAGTCGAATTCATCGGGATGAATCGTCATGTCTTGCAACTGTTCTCGTCGATTCTTTTCCTCTTGCTGTTGTTTCTTCACTGACTTCTTGCTGTTCTCTTGCTTGATACGGTTTGTGTGTTTAACCAACGAATTTGTCGCCTTCTTGCATGCTTGATGCAAAGACTTCATAGATGCATCAAATGTTGTCATCACGTCTTCAGCTGCAAGCACGTCGGTACCAAACACCTGACGGTTTTTGATCATCAGAAACCATTAGGAAAAATGCAAGCTCCTTTGCTAATGTGGAAAGAAGGAAATATGTGTTCACCACATAAATTAAGCAAATGGTCTGACATTTTTGAAGTCTGATGTCGTGGGTGATGAGGTGGGTACTGTCGTATGGTGTGTAGTAATATACATGTACTATCATGTACTATAGTATGTACTATGTATTATGCACGTGTTAAAACAAATCTATCTATATGCACGTTTACTTACGTATATAGTATGTTGTAGCGTATGTCTTTACAAAATATTTTAGATAACGTTGCGTTTTTCAAAAACAATGTACCTTCGAAGAGAGCTGTTTCGAACGAGGACTAAGGCATTCCCTCTTGTTCATGATTTCCTCTAGAAAAACCCCCAACCATTCGTGATGTTCGCGATCATCGCCCTCGCCAGCAATGTCTGACTCAAGCAAGGGAGGAAGCATGGAGAGCATGTTAATGACTTTGGACTTTGCGTCGGGCATCATCCTTGCAAATGATACTTCAGCGTCAGCTGGTTGTTGAAAACATACATTGTTTAAAGTTTAAAGCAAAATTGTTCGAAAACTTTGAGAACAAAACAGAAAATTAACATTTTACTGTGTGCAGGTCAAGAATCTCTCGCAACAGTACATGGGTATCGAAATCAGATGCTGCAACCAGTGCCAAATGAGTCTCTTGAAGCAACTGAACACCAATCTTGACCTTGTGCAATCTGATACAAGTCAAACAAGAGAATCATATATAACAATATCTATGTTAACATGTTGTTATAAGCTTATTGATTTGGAAACAGCACATCGTGTTACAAACTACAAACAAATTAACAATAGTTTTAAAATGAATCTTCATCTCACCCCACCAAACCATAATTTAAAAATCAAAACATATGTTACGCACTAATTACTAAGAACCTAAGGACATGCCATGTTCAGACAGTTAACTAGTTGTTGATATTTTGTTTTTCATGTTATATTGCATTTGGAACATCGCATGTCCTTAAGACTAAAGCTCAAGTTGGTAACCCATTTCTCCTTGGTCTCAGTCTGGTGCACAAGCCCAATCGCCCTGCGAAGTGCTTCGCTCGGTTCTTGTCCTCCAGGAAATTCACCATTCTTGCCTTTCTGCACGATCACGCTGTGAACACTCTGGATATCGTCATCGTCATGGCGCATATCCTCCATAACATACCGAACAATGTTTAACGGTTTAACATCAAAAATAACGAAGCTAGTATTGAAAACCATGTTGCTTCGAATAAGGTTCAACAATTGAAACTGAAACTCCTAAACAATTTGTTGTTGGTTGTTGCTGTCCTTCATCGCTCTAGCCTTTGCTTTTCCTTTGCCTTTCGGTTTGGCTTTGGCCTTGGGTTTTCGCGCCAACGCTGTCAAATGTGGAAGGTTAGGAAGAGCTCCCACATCAAAAACGCCAGTGTCCGACTGAAGTTGACCATGTTGAAGTAGATCTTAGTTGGAATATCAGCAAGAAAAACACTTGATAAGTTGAACGATGTTAAGACATACGTGTTATATAAACAAACTAGTCAGAAAACAATGTAAATAACAACAAAGCAACATGTGTACAGTGTAAAGTTTGAACTTAGTAGTTCCAAGTTACTGCCAGCGATATTCCTCAGTTGATGTGGTTCTGCTTCAACCTGATCAGATTTCGAAATATGTCGCCCATGAGAAAGTTCACGAGAACTCTCCAACGAGTGCAAAGCATACTTTGCCATTGTTGTCCATCCCTCCTCGTCTGTACCCTTGGGAACATTGACGTCGGCCAAACCTGTGTTCCATCGATCATCAACCTCTTGATCAGTAAGCCCCCATCTTTGTCGACATAGGTTGCCAAACCTGATTGACACGAGATGTTAGTCTAAGATTATGCACATGTTATTCGAGTACCAAATTCGTGAAGAATTAGGTGTAATGCATTATCGACACACCAATGAAATGAGCTTGTGGTTGACCCTACACCCGCACTTTAACCGCAAACTGCCAAGCAACTCAAGTTTGTTCAAGAAAGGAATTTGCGCACCTGTTTTCACTGAATCTTTCACATTTGTCTCTTCCTTCACCTTGTACTCACGTTTTGATCCTTGTTGACCAGTGTTTCGGTTCTCGAGAATGCATTCACGCTTTTGCTCAAGTGTCATCCCCTGCCACTCATGAGACTTGTTGTCTTGCTTGAACTTCTTTTGGCAAAAGCGCTCTGAATTGTAGCAACTTCGACATTTGAATTTCCTGCCGTTCTGGATGGATTCGCTCATCGGTGAATAGTCTTCATGCCATATACACCTCATGTTTTGGGCTAATTTTTGAATAGCTTTCATTCAGTTTGCATGGTTAATTTTTGAACTTAAAAAAATAAACAATACGCTCGCACATAAGATTAGGCACCAAACTTTCACAACATTGGGATCGTCTGTTCCTTGTCCGTCGCTGCGCGCGTCCATTGTTTGTGAACACGTGCCGGTTCACGACAGCACACGCAAGCAAACTATATGCAAAACAAAAAATGTTTGTCTCGCAGCTAGGTTGAAATCGTGTCCATTGTTTGTGAACACGCTCGGGTTCACGACAGTACACGCAAGCAAAATATATTCAAACAAAAGTTATGTTGTGTATTTGTTTGCATTTTGTTTGTTTGCTATGTTCTTTTAGTTTGTGAATATGGCTCAGAGCAAAATGCTGCAAAACAAATCTATAGCCAATTTATAACATGTCGTACGTTGTATAATTATTGCACATGGTCATCATATGTTGCACATGATTTATTGTGTTGGATCAAGAAACGGATCAACATCACTAACACTGACACTAGCGTTATGTTTTTTCCATCCTGCCGTACTGCCGTCCTGCACGTATATGTATTTTGGAAATTTAGTTCTTTTGCAAAACGTTACTGCAAAGTCCCGCTAACAAAACCAGCCCTACACACGGAACGACCATTGAATCACCGGTGATCTTGGCCATGACGTTGTGACCTCAGCTAACTAACGACATTTTTTCCAAAATATGATGTGGGAAGCAACTAGTTTGTATATTTTGTATATTTGTATTTTGTGCAGCAAACAGTAAAAAAATCAACAAAACAAAATAACATAATTACTAACCAAGGTTCTGAGATTAGCAATATTGTATGGCGTCACGTTCAGACATTGTGCCGCCCACAATGTTGTAGGGAACCCATGAAGTAGCATGAGTTCGCCTCCCCCTGGTATGAATTTATTTAACAACATGAAAATAAAAAAATGCAAAACTGCAAAACAAACAAGCAAAAGGAACAAACAAACAAATGAACAAACAAACCAAACCAACCAACACACAAACAAACAAACAAACAAACAAACAAACAACCAACCAAACAAACAAACACACATCACATACACAACAAACACAAACAAACAAAACAACCAAACAAATATCACCCATACATATGTAAAAATTCATAATAAATTCAACCTAAACACAAAAGCAACGTCCTTCCCGGTTTGCCCAAATGGATGAACAACTTTTGGTCAATGTAAACATAATGTTGTTTGCAACGCGACGCCGCTTCGCCACGTTCTGCGACAAGTCGTAGATGTTGGAGTTTGAAGCCAACTCTTTGAACGAGTTCAAACTTCGTAGCTGTGAACTAGTCAGCGTCTTCATTTTCTCCAAAATATCGACAGTTGTAACCAACAAATAGTCAGTGCATCGCAATGACAACTCTGAAAATTCGATGGTAAGTGCGTTGCATATTTCATGCACGGGTTTGAACATCCTGACACCAACACATATAATGCAAAAAGAAACATAATTATCAATCATAATCCAAAATCAACAACACATAACATACCAAAAATAAAAACTCAGTTCATTTCAATACATATCAATCATGCCTAGTTTCTGCAGCCTCCTCACCAATCTGCAGATCGAGTAGCGACGTCGTCGGGCAGCTGGTATCCCAAAAAGAACAGGATCTAATTCGATATGTTCCAGACTGTAGAGTGGCTGAAGCATCGACTCAAGAAATGATACTGGAAATGCCAATACATTCTCGTGGATGAACAGGCATGGTTGATATGTGAGCACCATCATAATCCTTAGTTATCCACAAAGTTGTCCAAAAATAGTATAGTATTGATGTTAACCCACCTAACTAACAAACAATATATCAATATATACAAAAAAAATACATATAAAACGCACAAGTCACAAGACCATCAGAAAGATAAACGTTGGTCCGCTTTGCCGCAAACGTTTTCCGAAAAATGAATAGTCCTTAGCTTTTGGTTAATGTCTAGAATAAGTTAGAACATACTAAAAGAATAAAAGAATATAAAAAAAAACATATATACATAAGTCAGGTAACTATGCAAGGCGACCCTGCAATCAGTAAGGAGATCACATCAAGTCCCGGATCGGATTGTGGTACACGTCGACAATCTTTCTGGTGAGTGAGACACCTCAGTTTTAGTTTTTTCCTAAAACCAAAACATATATTAAAAAAAACAAATAATACATATGGTTATACACAAAGCTTTGGAAACATCAAAAACCAACGACAAACGAAAAGATTCTTGTATATGCTTTACATTCATAGAAAAAATGCTAAAATAACGACACAACACTTGTCATGTGCATTGATCTTTGTTCCTCCATTCCGCATAATGTCGATCACTTCATCCTGATAGAGCCTGATGATTTTGTTCTTGTCAAAATTATTTTAAAAAAAATAAACGATTATGAACAGTTAATGGTTAAAACATACTGAAAGTTATGAACAAATTTTATGGATCAGATGAAAAAGTTCTGAGAAAGTTTTATTAGAAAGTTTTATGAGAAAGTTTTATGAGAAAGTTTTATGAGAAAGTTTTATGAGAAAATTTTATGAGAAAGTATTATGAAAAAGTTTAATGAGAAAGTTTAATGAGAAAGTTTTATGAAGAAGTTATGAGAAAGTTATGAGAAAGTTATGAGAAAGTTATGAGAAAGTTATGAGAAAGTTTTATGAGAAAGTTATGAGAAAGTTTTATGAGAAAGTTTTATGATAAAGTTATGAGAAAGTTATGAGAAAGTTATGAGAAAGTTATGAGAAAGTTATGAGAAAGTTATGAGAAAGTTATGAGAAAGTTATGAGAAAGTTATGAGAAAGTTTTATGAGAAAGTTATGAGAAAGTTATGAGAAAGTTTTATGAGAAAGTTATATGAGAAAGTTATGAGAAAGTTATGAGAAAGTTTTATGAGAAAGTTATGAGAAAGTTATGAGAAAGTTTTTTGAGAAAGTTTTATGAGAAAGTTTTATGAGAAAGTTATATGAGAAAGTTATGAGAAAGTTATGAGAAAGTTATGAGAAAGTTTTATGAGAAAGTTTTATGAGAAAGTTTTATGAGAAAGTTTTATGAGAAAGTTTTATGAGAAAGTTTTATGAGAAAGTATTATGAGAAAGTTTTATGAGAAAGTTCTCATAAAACTTTCTCATAAAACTTTCTCATAACTTTATCATAAAACTTTCTCATAACTTTCTCATAACTTTCTCATAACTTTCTCATAACTTTCTCATAACTTTCTCATAAAACTTTCTCATAAAACTTTCTCTTAAAACTTTCTCATAACTTTCTCATAAAACTTTCTCATAACTTTCTCATAAAACTTTCTCATAACTTTCTCATAACTTTCTCATAACTTTCTCATAACTTTCTCATAAAACTTTCTCATAAAACTTTCTCATAAAACTTTCTCATAAAACTTTCTCATAAACCTTTCTCATAAAACTTTCTCATAAAACTTTCTCATAAAACTTTCTCATAAAACTTTCTCATAAAACTTTCTCATAAAACTTTCTCATAAAACTTTCTCATAATACTTTCTCATAATACTTTCTCATAAAACTTTCTCATAACACTTTCTCATAAAACTTTCTCATAAAACTTTCTCATAAAACTTTCTCATAAAATTTTCTCATAAAACTTTCTCATAAAACTTTCTCATAAAACTTTCTCATAAAACTTTCTCATAAAACTTTCTCATAATACTTTCTCATAAAACTTTTTCATAACTTTCTCATAAAACTTTCTCATAAAACTTTCTCATAACTTTATCATAACTTTATCATAAAACTTTCTCATAAAACTTTCTCATAACTTTCTCCTATAACTTCCTCATAACTTCCTCACAATTTTAGTTCAACAAAATGTTAATAATCAACATAACTAATTACTGAAACAAAATAAAAAAACGATACACAAACAATAACGTGTGCCTCCTGCGAAATAGAAAAACAGCTTGACGATCATGTTTGTCCGAACACATGTTCACAATCAAGCTCATTGTTCGATCAATATCCAACCGTTGATCATCCGGAATTTCCTCAGTATAACATTTCTTTGCAAGAACATCTAGAAACTAGAAACATAAAAAAAACACATATAGACAAAGTAATCGAAAATTCTTTTGAAACTCTTGAAATACACATCAAAAAATGAATAAATAAATACAAACAAATGTCTGCAACCGACTTTGCGTCGGTTCTTTCCACAGAACCAAGTAGTTCCCACCCAGCTTGAGCATCTCCCACTGTTGTAGTCAAACAATGTTTCTTGTCAAACAGTTTCTGTATTTGATCCTGAAGATGTTCCAATTCAATACCTATATCATCACTGTTCCCACCAGACGTAGAGCTTGATGTTGATGTTGATGAACTCGAACTGCTGCTAGAACTACGGAGACTGCTGCCAGAACGTTGTAAACCGATTGAGTTCAAAAAATGGTCTTGTGTCAAGAGTACATTCTCCTCAGGTTTCCTGTTGATTGCATCAGACTCGACTATATTCATAATATCCCTGAATTTGCAGCTAGTATTGTTGTTTGCCTGTAGTGACTTCATCTTCGATGTGTCCCAATCAGATTGTGTTTTGACAACGATATCAATCAAACCAGTGTTTGAAATAGCTTCTGAAGCAACCTCCGCTGCACCACCACCAGCGAATTCGAAATGTGCGAAACATTTTTGTGGTACACCATTCGTAGGAATCAATCCCTTCTCTGTAATTTTCTCCGAAAAAACATGATTCCAGTGAAAAACCCGCTGCATATCAACAGAGAGTGTGGACGGATCACTTGCCATATGTTCTGTTTGATGAACAACTGGTTGTGTACTGCATTTCCTTGTCCTCTCAGTACGTTTGCTCCGTCCTGTTCGCTTCTTCACCATGTTGTTTTTGACCATGCGTTTGGCAAATATATTGTTCTGACGCCGACACCTCTGAATAGATGCCAGATTCAATGCATCAATTCCATCATCAGAAACATGTTCAGCACTAGGTTGTATAGTATCACAACGTCGATCAGCAGCCAATGCTGAAAGGTTCCAGTCAGTGGACGACGCTGGTTCCGCAAGACTATCCATGTGTTCTACGGACTTGCAAAAATCATGTCATAAAACATAATTTGCAATATTGATGAAGCGAAGCACAATATAATTGAACTTGTGTTGTTGAGGTATGAAAGCATATTTGTATCTTAAAAATATATATTGTTTTACATTGACCGTAGAGCCATGACAGCTTTCAGTTGACGAAACACAAAAGCATTGCAAGATGAATTGGTTTGTTGATGATTCTACACATGCTTGAACTTCCATGGGCGCAACACATAATATTGTTTGAAATCGCATCAGTCGCAAAGATTCGATTTCAGCAAAAAAACAATAGTCTCATCTCCCTAGTATTAAACATATCCTTTCAGAACTTCTGTTTTAGTAGATGATTTACATATATAAGAAAACATTCATGTATATATGTTTGATATTAGGGATATGTCATAAGTCTCTCAGCCACTACTGTTCTTCATATTTTGTGCACCCCCCAATGTGTATGTGAATTCACTCCGAGTGAAACAGAATCTCTGCCGCCGCATCGTGATACGTAAGTAGAAGAAGATCACGCACAGTTCGCCGCCGTGAAAACAAATCACCTTGTCCCCAAAATCTCTTGCCGTCCAC